>OU611755.1:10868262-11133262 GCA_914767535.2 Dunaliella primolecta
ACATGCAGGCCTTGTTTGCATGATGCCGGCATCCAGACGCTCCATCACACCTTGGGAAGCAATGAGCCCCAATGCACTGTGGCACGACGCGTTGCTGATGAGAGACTCTCTGCATGATGCCAGCTGCCACAGCTGTTCGATCACACCTTGGATCGACAATTGCTTTGTCCAGCGGCTATGACAGCGAGGGCACTCAGAGATGGCTTGAGCGCCATGTTTTTTCCACCATCTTCACCGCCAACACTGCCTCGGCAGACATATCATGCCGGCACGCCCTTGTGACCTTTTGCAGCAATTATAAGTGCAAGCTGGCTTCCATCCTTTCAAGGGACTTGGAACACCCTCGACTCTTAGCCCCAAATACCTCCATGCATCCTTACAGCCTTTGTGCAGCGGTGGCCAATGCATGGGCATTTATATGAGACACCACAGGTGTTAGCTTAAGCCCAGGCACAAAGCATTGATCCTTCAATCCGGCAGCTACACACACACACACACACACACCTTAGCCAGCACATCCTCCCGGCCCTTGTGCAGCATGAAGGCCTCCGCCAGCGCATCATTGTCGATGGGCTCCTCATCCCCACCATCCTCATCCTCTGCACCCTCCTCCTCGTCTTCCTCTGCACAGCCAGACAACAAGGACACACATTCATCAAACCTGTGCATTCGCCATGTGTAAGCTGTATCTTCACCTGTGTGTGCGCGTGTCATACATATCTGCAAGCCTCTCATCAGGCGCACACTCCCACAACCTTAACAGTCGCACCTGCTCACTTCTGCGCAAGTGTATTGCTTGTGGGCAAGGACCCTTTTATGGAAGCTGGCTGGGGTTGAATGAGTTTGCCAAGCATGTAACAGCAATCGCACTCCGTGACAGATCGGGTGTGACATTACCGTTGCAGAACCGTAGGATTGTGCAGTGTGTCCAGCCCTCCACTGTGCACTGCAGCTTTGAACTATGTTATATCGCTCAATAGTCGTATACTAAGGATCTATGAGGCCTAGCTCCTTGGCGCTCAGCACGCACGCACACACACATACGCACACACACACACACACCTGTGAGCCTGTGCTTCTTCAGCAGTGACGTGATCTGGCGGCTGGTCCAGCCCCCACTGAGCTCCGCCGCTATGAGCGTGGACATGTCTCGCTCCAAGCGGTAACGGCCGTACAAGGTACGCAGGGTCGCCAGCTGTGTGGGCGTGAGCTGCCCGAACTTGAGGCCTAAGGCTCGAAGCTCATGTGCGGCCTGAGCATGTTCATGACCATGACCATACTGATTTAGAAGGCGTCCAGATTGATGCATGCATGCTCATCAGCTCGAAGCTTGTGTGCGGCCTGAACATGTTCAGGACCATGACTACATTGATTTAGAATGTGTCCAGATTGATGCATGCATGCCTATCAGCTCACTTCATTTGATGGAAAACAGCTGTGTGAACTATGCAGGCTGCCCACTATGCAAATGTACACGACACAGCTTTAGGCCCAAAGCACAACGCCCGTGCTTGCATGTGCATGCATGCACAGGCTCATGACCAGAAGAAGAGGATTTCCTGGTTGCAAGGTCAGAAGACCCCATAGCAACTGACCGAATGAGCTGAGCGTTCCATCAACCTGCTGCGGCTGTGCACAATAGGTTTCAAATCCTGAATCCGGACTTATCTCAATGGCGCTACCTTGCAAGATCCGCAAGACACAGTTCAAGATCTAATGGGCATATTCAGATGTCCTAACTTGGCCACTTTGGGAAGGTCTGTCAAAGGGCACTTTTCGGAGCTTCCCTGTCCCTCCAAAAACATTCTATGCAGAGTTGTACCTATGTAAGCTTGAAACATGACTGCCTTTGGCCCTAAGTTCCAAACACCTAAACCTGACAACTTACGGGCAGTGCACTCTCGGTTCGGAATCTGTATCACAGGGGGCTCTTAGGGTTTGGGGTCTAGGATTTACGCCAAGGATTCAAGTTTTCTGACGCCACAAGTTATGGCAACTACAACGACTATGGCAACTAAAGGTTTAGGGTAAAGGGCTTTCCTTTTCTTTATCTTTCTTCTTTCCTTTTATTCCAACATACCTGGCCCTTGCTGAAGCCCTCCCCCATGGCCTCCACAATCGTGTCCATGTTGGCCTTGTGCGCGTTGTAGCGCTCAAACAGGCCCACCAGCTTTGCCACCTGCTCTGAGCTGAGCTGCGGCTTGGAGGAAGCGCCACCCCCTCCCGCGGCCGTGCGCTTGGATTGCTTGAAATGAGCTTTGCGCAGCATCTCTGCATATTATGACATGCAGAATCTATGAAAGTGGCTTGGGGTGCTTGAGGTGTGCTTTGCGCAGCATCTCTGCGCATTATGACATGCAGAGTCTTGGAAAGTGGCTTGGAGTACTTGAGGTGTGCTGTGCGCAGCATCTCTGCACCTTATGACATGCAGAATCTTGGAAAGTGGCTTGGGGTGCTTGAGGTGTGCCTTACGTGGCATTTCTGCATATTTATGACATGCTAGATCTTTGAAAGTGGCTTGGAGTGCTTGAAGTGTGCCTTGCGCAGCATTTCTGTGTGTGAAAAAGCACAGGTTTTTGAGCCCAAATACTTTCTTTTGTCACGAGAAGGCAGCTCTGAGCAGCATAGAGCTGCATGGAGCATGCGAAAAATTGTGACTCACACTGCCCATCTCAACCTGAGGTCCTTCGGGCGTGCGCAGAAAAGAGTTGGGTAAGGCATGAGGATGGTTTGGATTGCTATTTGTGCATCACACATGAGCAATTTTTTAATAAGATATCAATCAGATAATGTCGTAAAACACACACACACACACACACCTCTGCGCTGCATCAGTGTCTCTGCATCCATCGCATGCAAGCGCTTTGCTGTGCCCGCTGCCTGCTGTCGCTCTCTCGCTGTCTCCCCATGGCCACCGTCCCCGGCTCTTCCAACCATGCCAGCCTGCCTGCATGCACCTTCCCCTACATTCCCTTCATCCCCGCTGCTGCCATGCTTGTGAGCATCATCGCCAGCACCAGTGTGCATGTTCACTCCTGCCATCCCCTCCTGCTCCTCCTCTTCATCCCAGGCTTGCAAGCTACGCCCTGCCCCGGCTGTCATGCCTCCCCTGCAAGTGTGCACACTTTTGATTTAGCTACAAGCAGTGGCCATGTTGACTACACACCCTGTTTGCCTGCTCATCCACATGCACAAACCAACGTGTAGGTGGAGCCTGTGAGGTCCACAAACAGGCATGCAGATTGCAATGAGCAAACCTCCATCACCGCCTCCTTCCTTGTCTGCAGCTTTAGAAACCTCCTTTCTGAGGTCGTACATCTTCAAACCTTCATCACCCGCCAAGCCAACTTACTTGTCTGCGGCCTTGGAGGCCTCCTTCCTGGGGTCATAAGCCGGAACTTGATCAAGGCGCATGAAGTAATCATTGTTGATCTCTTCAGCAACCTGTGAGCAAGAGTTTCAAAGTACTTTGATTCCGCCCTTCTAAAAGTATGCTTTCAAGGAACTTGCACGCCGCCCTGGGTGTCCACTTCGCGCGTACCAAAGTGCAATTCAAATAGCACTCATCTCATTAGATTGCTAGCCTTCATACTTTTCTGTATGTGTGCTCCATCATGCTTCGTTCTTGCAATCACATGTTCAGTTGGACACGACTTGAATGGAGAAACAACAGGATGATCGGCCATGTGAGCTGCTTACATACGCAGCTATCCATCATTCTGTCAAGTCTACCTGACACGTGGACCAGCGTGACAATATGTACAACATCCCTGCATGAATGCTACTAGGGTAACAATGCATCAGGGTCATGTAATTTGTGGGGAGAGGAGCAACGGAGCGCCTGTTGGAGTGCAGCTAAACAAAGCCCAAGGTGAAATAAAATTTAGGATCTTTGTGTGTGGTGAGGAGCAATTAAATGACCATGAATGTCTAATCATTCACTCAATTACAAAGTGTTTCTTCTAAATTTGGTCTTGAGCAACAGGCTGCCATCTTCTGCGACTTGAGTGCATGCACAAAATGTGTACGTGAACATCTTGCATACAATCTCGCACTCCAGAACCAGAAGTCGCACACTCACACGTACGCTTGTGGGCGTGCACATGCACACACACACACACACACACACACACACACACACACACCATGGCTGTCTTCCAGAACATGAGGTCAATGAAGAGCATGGAAGAGATGCCACTCTTGACCTGCGCAGCAAACAAGAGGCAGTGACGGTGTAGACAAGCCTGTAGCACAAGCAGGCTGTACACATGCTAGGAGTGGAAGGTGCCCCTGGCACGTAACGCTCTACCCCTGTGAAGCGTAATACATGAGTACAATGAGGGCCACCTGTCATTGCATTGCTGCACTCCGGCCTCGGCAGGGATGGCTGTACCACCGTAAAAAAATGCTCAGGGGTAAGATGAGAGCCACCTGTCATTGTATTGCTGCACTCAGGCCTCGGCAGGGATGGCTCTACCACTTTCAAGTGATGTTCAAGGGTACTATCATTGAGTGAAGTCCACCTGTGTCATTGCATTGCTGCACTCACTTTTTCAAACACTTGAGGCTGTGTCTGCAGACCAATTCTCAGGCTGTGCCTGCAGACCAATGGTCAGGCTGCGCACGCAGACCAATGATCTGGCTGTGCACGCAGACCAATGATCAGGCTGTGCACGCAGACCAATGGTCAGGCTGCGCACGCAGACCAATGATCTGGCTGTGCACGCAGACCAATGATCAGGCTGTGCCTGCAGACCAATGGTCAGGCTGCGCACGCAGACCAATGATCTGGCTGTGCACGCAGACCAATGATCAGGCTGTGCACGCAGACCAATGGTCAGGCTGCGCACGCAGACCAATGATCTGGCTGTGCACGCAGACCAATGATCAGGCTGTGCCTGCAGACCAATGGTCAGGCTGCGCACGCAGACCAATGATCTGGCTGTGCACGCAGACCAATGATCAGGCTGTGCCTGCACACCAATGATCACGCTGTGCCTACAGACCAATGATCAGGCTGCGCACACAGACCAATGACCAGGCTGTGCCTGCACACCAATGATCAGGCTGTGCCTGCAGACCAATGACCAGGCTGTGCACGCAGACAAGCTTTCAAAGCAATGGCTATGCCGCTGCTCCAACGGTTTGCAGGTGCCAGGCTCTGATGCAATGTCAGCCCTCCTGTTGCGGGAGGCATTCTGTTGATTCATGTATTTACACTGGGCCTTTTTTTGCAATCATCAAAATGCTGCGCACCTGCACACATCGCAATGACAGCCCCGGCACAACGACAGCCCAAGCACAATGACAGCCCCAGCACAACAACAGAGATCAAAGCCTGCTAAAAGTACACTTAAACGCTTGCTGTTGCCTGGACACTTTGCCAGGGGATATGCCGTGCACCACTGTCCAGGTTAACAAGTGGCATTCGGCCCTGAGGTGGCTTTTCAAGAAGCACATGAAAAGTGCGAACAACAGTACAGCACACCCACACAACACGTTAGCAGAGGCACCCTCACAAGTGCTGCTCACTGCCCGCTCATGCATGCGCTTGCCTCCACTGCCACCCATGTCCTTGCAGGCCTTGTTTCTTAAGCCCACCTTGTTCTCAAATGCCACAGCCCTCCGGCGCTCCTCGTTGCTCTTGGACTCCACACCCTCCCCGCCTGCCCCCTCCCCTCCTTCCTCTTCTATCTCCAGGGAATCGCTCTCCCCGCCCCCGTTCTGCTTTTCAGCCCCTGATGGTGCACCACCCTCAGCAGGTCTGCCATCCCTATCCCCACCACTAGCTGCCTTAGCATTTTTGCCACCGTCAGGCACCACGTCCTCAGACTCAAGATCTGGCACCAGCTTTGCCATGAGGCCACGCACCACACGTGTGCATAGCCGGAGCAGGCCCTGCAGCGAATGCAAACCGCAGTCAGCTTGGTTGGGCATGATGTCATGCACGAGTGTGTGTTTGCATGCATGTGTGTTTGCATGCATGTGTGTGTTGTATGTGTGTGCGTATGTGTGTGTGTGTGCATGCGTGTGTATATGTGTGACTCGGTTGTCATGGGAAGTGATGTTGTTACACACAAGCGTGCGCAACTACGCTGAGGTGGTGGACGCAAAAGTGCACATCAATGGACAGTCATCCACAGCTGAGCACTGTATGCCACCTGCCAGACATCAAACGCCTCATGCATCATTCTTGCTGCAAAGCGTCACTGCCATCATTCTTTGTTGCATGCTTTTGGGGTGCCATCACAACAAGCCTTCCCACAAGCCTCGCCACTTGTCTTACCTCAAGCCTTACACCAGGCACCCCACTTGTCTTACCTCAAGCCTTACACCAGGCACCCCACTTGTTTCACCACAGGCCTTACACCAGGCACCCCACTTGTCTTAAAACAATCCTGACAAGAGCATCTTTTGGTGCAGTTGCAAGGCCTCAGGCAATAGCAAGGTCCGAATGAGGGGAAAGAACAAAAAAAAAAGTACGAAAGCAGTGAAAACTCCCCACATCAATTAAGGAAAAGAGGATACGCAGGGCCGAGCTCGAGGCACCTCGAGGCACCTCGAGGCACCATGTGTCCCCTTCACCAAGAGAAACAAAAGACAGAAGTCAATGGGGAATGCCTGAATGAGGGAATCAGGTAAGAGAACTTTCCGAAGTGCAACCTTCTGTGTGCATCATGTGAGCCCTCTTTCCCCCCCAGATCAGACGTGTGTGATCTTCCCTAAACCCCAGATCAGATGTGTGTGATCTCTTCTCAACTTAGCCCAAACATCCGTAAAAGATGGGTTAGCTTGCAAACGAAGCACAACGGAATGCTGCTGTTGCATCCCGGGTATATGCGGTTTGTCATGAGCAATCATTGTGCAAGGTGACTGTTTTTACTGAGCACTTAAATGAGTGTGTTCCATTTCTGAGACCTTCATGTGGTGGAAACGGGGTGGCATCAAACAATGCGAACTCCTTGGCAGTCTGGTTCCACTCGGCTAAAGGCCCAATAATGCGCCAAACCTCAGTTCATTATATAAGATTTCCCTTTTTTGTGCCAGGACTCAAAATCAGCCTGGATCGTTCATACAATGGCACAATCGCGGCCGCAACCATGACCCATGTTTACCTGGTAGGCAGGGAGCTTGGCTTTAGAGCGGATGGTGCGGTCAGACAGGATCTTGTGCATGACGCGCAGCACAGACAGCTGCAGATGTAATGTTGCAGGAAGGAAATCAAATCAATGTTGCAGGGAGTTGGATCAGTCTCAGGTGCTGGGCAGGCTCCTTACCAGTAATTGGCACTTGTAAGAGTGAGCAGTGCATGATCCATGACACAGATGGCTGTGGGTGCAATGTCACACAGGAAAGAGCTTGTGTCAGGTCCAGGCGTTGGACAAGCTTTCAGGAATCGCCACGCGTGCAAGTGAGCAGTGCATGATGCACAGCAAAGACAGCTGCAAGGCTCTCTTGAGGAAAAAGGTGTCAAAATTTAAGATTCAATACTGATCTCTGATTCGACCTCTGATTCACTTTGCAGCAAGCAGCACGTGGCGAGCTCTGACAGCAAGCAATTGAGGCTGGGCAAAGAGGGCTGTGTGCTTGTCAAAAGGAATTCATAAGGGCTTTCTTTATTGGCCTCTTTGGGACATATCTGGGCCTCTTTAGAGCCCCCTTGACAAGTGATCAAACCTCCTTACCCAACCATGCGTATGATGGAGCTGTTGTTGGCCATCCACAGATTAGCGGTGGCCATGCAAACGCTGTTGGTGTCAGCATACAACACACACATGCAGCGAGCGAAGCATACAAAGTAAAAATGGAACATTCTTCCAGCGGAGCATGTGCTCATGCACACACCAGCCCACTAGCACATGGATGGAAGTAAGGCAGAGGCTCTCATTCCACAGCAGCCAAGCACACAAGCATGCATACATGCACGCTCCTTCAAGTGCACATGCTCAAATCTGCAGAGTTGGTTGGAACTGTTCCTTAGCACGTCACAGACATGCGCACGCAGACACGCGCGTACGCTTACGCAGACACACACAAGCACACACTGTTTTGCCTCAAGGCTCCATGATTCTAAACACACACACATACCTGGTAGAGCATTGGCTCCAAGTCCAGCGCATTAGGGGACGAAATGCGCTCTAGAAGCGCTGTGATGGCCGCATTGGTGGCTGGGCTATTGTGGGCATAGAACACAAGGCCCTGAAGTTTTTTGGGTGCGCACGTAAGAGAGTATGTGTGTGCGCACGTGCATGTGTGTGTCCCCGTGTGTATGTGTGTGAACCTCATGCACGAGACATAAACTATGGAAATCGTGGTGCTGCTCGGCCTGATTGAGGCTAAGAGCATGCCATAATGTGGGCTTGGGCGGGTTTGAGTGAATGCCACGATGTGGGCTTGAGTGGGTTTGAGTGAATGCCATGATGTGGGCTTGAGTGGGTTTGAGCGGGCTTGAGTGAATGATCTTGATGCAAGCTCATGCATCAGCGTTCAGAGGGCAGGGCATCAAAGAGTCAACACCCATGCACTCAGCTGGGCGCACGTGGCGTGAGAATACCCCCAAGAAGGGAAGCACAAAAACCACACATGCCGCAGAAAAAGCCTACCGCAAAATCAAGAAAAAGATGTTTAAGCCAGGCAAGTCAGCCAAGGCCAGGGGCAACAAATATAAGAATGCACATCAGTCACAGAAAACAAACACACACAGAGCATTGAATGCACACCTGTGTGGTGTAAAAGTGGATGGTAGCAGGGGTTGCCAGCTCCTGACGCAAGCGCCTGTTCAGATCTAGCACCGCCTCCTTCACACGCCGTGAGCGCTGCTCTGAGTCGCCCCCTTCGTCCCACTCCTGAGCAGGGCAAAATCAGGCTCAAGCTTCTCACGTGATTGCTTGTTATAAGACATGCATGAGCATCTCACCCCAAGATTACAATGAGGGTTCACAGCCTTGAACGCTCACCATGGCAAGATCAGGTTGCAAGGACAGGGTGGGCCTGGTAATTAGCCTGGCAACCATGGCAAGATCAGGTTGCAAGGACAGGATGAGCCTGGTAACTTGCCTGGCAAAACCAAAATCAAGGCACACATGTGTGTCCATCCTTAATGGCAGCAAGAACGCAAAACATTTGTGTCCATCCTTAACGACAGCAAGAACACGGATCTGGCGCGTGCCTCGACTGCTCAGAGCTGGCCCCTCTGGATTCCATGGCTGCGCTCCATTACAGATGATATTAGGATCCATTGCTGCGCTCCATCACTGGTGATGTTATTTCCGCAGCACACAGTCAAGAGCATCGAGAGCATCTGCATTTCTCTGCTGTCTTCTTTTGATGCTGGTGATGCCTGCAAGGCTAATGATGCCTGTGGTGTCCCAACAAAGTTGTTGGAGAGCTTGCCGATGTGGCTTGTGCTTATCACAAAAGTCTTGTACCTTGCGGTGCAATTACAACAGCTTGCGCCTTCACTCCAGCTGTACCCACACATGTACAAAATATTTATGTGCACACATCTCTTTGGTTTTATCCTTAGTTTGCCTTTGACGCACACCCACAAAACCACATAAGAAGCACACACTAATCTTGCAGCACTCCAGCGAGTGCGCGCGCACACGCACACGCACACACATACACACACACACACGAGAGCGCACGCGCACCTCGTCTTCTTCCAGCTCCTCCATTGGGTCCCTTCGGGGCTGGCTGGGGTGCCTGCCCTCCCCAATTCCTTGACCCCCTCCTCTGCCACCGTCGTTGCGTGAGGCACTGGCAGCAGGTGACCCTTGGGCTTGCTGCCTTGGCCCCTCCCGCTCCTCACCATCAGCCCCGTTGCTCGCGTCGCCTCCTTCTGGATTGGCCTCGTTTCCAGCCTCAGCATTTCCTTGCTGCTGTGAGCTCTCTGCACCTCCACCATCGCCTGCATGTTGTGGACGAGAGAACATGTGGAAGTGAATGTGTGTGTACGGGTGCGTGCGCATTCATTCCAGTGCGCGCCCCTTGCTGGTCCTCCACAGAGCCTGCACACAGCGGAATCATAAGTGCTGAGATTCAAGGTTCTTTGGCGGTGCGCTTCATAGCACCTCAGTGTAACACAGCCCACAGCGTTTGCACCGCAAGAAGTTTGAAAACCAGGCTGAATCTAAGCTATCTGCAGGGCGCCGGTGCACATGAACACGAGGATGTCGTTGACGTGGCGCTTCCATTTTATGAACACCCACAAATCTGCAATTGTGCAAGGGTGCGGGGGGGCCCCACTGCTGGTTAGTTTGTGAGACGCATCCCCAAGCTTCCTACTCATTGACAAATCCCAGAGGGGGATGTCTGAGGCCTTAAATTGCCTACTTTTTGCATGCTCCCCAAATAGGTGCATCGTAACGGTCACCTTTCAAACAAGGGTTCCTTTAAAAGCATGTAAAACAGGCTATCTATAGCACTTAGACTTGAGAGGTAACCGTTACGGGCCACGTGCCTAATTAGCCGCGGCATTAACCCTAGTTTTCACCACCAAATCTCCATTCCGGACCACGTCTTAAACCAGATTGGGAAATTCAAGTGATTTGAAGTCTGTGTATCAAAGGAGTATTACTGCAAAAAAATGGAGTGAAAATACGTAGTAGTTGCTGAGGTACAGGATTTCAGGCATTTCCCTAAGAGAAAATTAAGCACAAGGGGCGCCAAAAAAGTCAATTTCTGACCAAGCCCATCCGTTTTTTGAATATGCAGGATGTTCTTAATGTGTACAAAGGCCACAAACACATACTTTTGGAAGTGGAGAATGGTCCTGGGGTGGAGCTGTGGGCGTTTTTGGGTGATCTGAGGCCAGGAGAGTGATCTGGGGTCCTGCAGTATAGGCCATTTGCCCCCCTCTGGACAGAACCTACCATGACAACTGCCGTCATTGGCACAGGCACCTACCATTTGCTTCCCTTAAGCTTACCAGATCATTCTTAATAGAGCTGCACATGTGACAAAACATCCCTTTGCTCCATCCCAGCACTTAATATAATACTTGTTGTAATTTTACTCACAGTGGCCCCGCATCTTTTAATATCAGCTCATGCCTGCATCAACCAGACCCTTCCTGAGTCACACTGCTTTTGCTATACCTTGAAAATAAGGAGACCCTAGGCTAGGATCGTGCTGCTTTTGCTACACCTCCTTTTCTTTGATGCAGGGAAAAAAAGGAGCCCTTGTCTATACACCAAACCATCAGAACTAATGGCGCAGCGGGAGTAGAATAGGGAATGCTGAAAACGGCATAAAAACATGTTACTTTTGACCCGCCCGAACACCACAACACCCGAGCGCCACAGGTCTTCAAACTTCAGGGTCCAGCTTACCGTCTACATCAGGGGGGCCAGGGGTACCGCCTCCATCCTCTTCAGCATTTTGTGTCAGGCGTGGCTTGCGCCTGCCGCCCCCCCCGGCATGCGCCTTCCTGCGTACCACAAAGCCTCCTCCCTCCGCCGCGCACAAGCGGTCGTACATCTTGAGCACGGTGTGCATGCTCTGCAAGCAGCAAGCGCCATTGGCAAGCATGAGCACGGGCCAGCTGGGTGTGTGATGGCAATGCATTGTAATGCTAATGCCTTTTGATCTGCAATGAAATGTACATCCGAGACCCTTCCTGCTGCCTTGATTTGCATTCGTACCATGGTAGAAAGGGCACTGCTGCAGCATGTGGTGAATAGGCAGATTCTCTGCCACAGCTTCCTGCTGCCCTGATCTGCCATTTGTGCCATGGCAGTACGGCCCAATATGGCCCTATGCCCACGGCAGAATGGCCCTATGCCATTTATGCCATGGCAGTATGGCCCTATGCCCACGGCAGTATGGGCCTATGCCATTTGTGCCATGGCAGCATGGCCCAATGTTGCTGTAAGGCCATGGCATTATGGCCCTTTGCCATTTGTGCCATGGCAGTATGGCCCTATGCCCACGGCAGTATGGGCCTATGCCATTTGTGCCATGGCAGCATGGCCCAATATTGCTGTAAGGCCATGGCATTATGGCCCTTTGCCATTTGTGCCATGGCAGTATGGCCCTATGCCCACGGCAGTATGGACCTATGCCATTTGTGCCATGGCAGTGTGCCCAATATGGCAGTAAGGGCACATCTGGCAGCAGGAGCTGGCAAGACAGGGTTTGAGCGAAGGGTGCCTGATCAGACATGTAGAGTGCAAGCCAGGGTTTCCTCTTATTCGTCCTATTTCTTGGCGTCATGAGAGCAAAAGCCTGGCAAGCTATGACGTAAGGGACCCTGAGCAAGGCACAGTTAACTTCCAGGGCTTGATTTTGCATGGCCTTGTTTTGAGAATAGGAAGTGGGCCCGCTTGCCAGTAAGGTGGGCTTCGACTTATCAACAAGGTAGGAACGGAGCGGGTGAAGAGCAGGTGAAGCGCTGCAGACGCGCATCTCTGCCAGCACATTCACATTCCTCAACCACAGCTACCGTCTGGAGAAGCAGCTCTATTCAAAGCATTTTTTTTTGGCAACCATTTTTCTCAGCAGCATGAGCTCGCTTGAAGGCTGAGGCCACACATAGTTACAGTTGTCTGGGGTCATGGATCCTATTGGTTGCATGAATGCAAGGTATTAACGTGCCTGGATCATGTCCAGGCAAGCTTGAATTAGGTAAGGTGCAAGCTCGTATGTGGCAAGATGTACATGCAAGATGCAACCTTGGACCTGGCATGGTGCATGCTTGTCTTGGGCAAGATGTGCACGCAAGGTGCAAATTGCCTGGTACCTCACATGGTGCATGCTTGTCTTGGGCAAGATGTGCACGCAAGGTGCAAATTGCCTGGTACCTCACATGGTGCATGCTTGTCTTGGGCAAGATATGCACGCAAGGTGCAAGTTGCCTGGTACCTCACATGGTGCAAGCTCGTGATCAGCAAGATCCATGCGCACGATGCAAGCTTGGACCTGGCAAAGTGCGGTCGGCAAGCCGTACATGCATGATGCAAGTTGCTGGGTACCTGACATGGTGCAAGCTTGTGATCAGCAAGATCCATGCGCACGATGCAAGCTTGGACCAGGCAAAGTGCGGTCGGCAAGCCGTACATGCATGATGCAAGTTGCTGGGTACCTGACATGGTGCAAGCTTGTGATCAGCAAGATCCATGCGCACGATGCAAGCTTGGACCTGGCAAAGTGCGGTCGGCAAGCCGTACATGCATGATGCAAGTTGCTGGGTACCTGACATGGTGCAAGCTTGTGATCAGCAAGATCCATGCGCACGATGCAAGCTTGGACCTGGCAAAGTGCGGTCAGCAAGCCGTACATGCATGGTGCAAGTTGCTGGGTACCTGGATGATGTCCACCGCGTGTGCGCGCGGCTGCAGCTTGGCATTGAATGAGCGCATGAGGCGGCTCAGCACGCACAGCAGGCCGCTCTCCTTCATGTCATCATGCAGGAGCCTGCGCATGTGCGCGCATGTGAGCACATGTGAGCACATGTTCGCCTTCATGTCATTACATGTGAGCATACATTTGCCCCCATGACATCACACGTGCGCAACCTTCACCCTCATGTCATCATGCAGCAGCCTGCCTGTGTGAGCACATGCAAATGCACCTGCATTTGTGCCGATTAATTTGTGGATGATGTATGTTTTGGATGTGCAAATGCTGGCGTGCTTAGCTTGAAACCACGACAATTTTTGTAAGTCTGTGTCTCTTGGAGCTTGCCTGCCACCCTTGCGTTTGTTTACGTTGGCACACAAGCTTTGCTGCACCAAAAAAAGGGCGCGTGGTCTACAAGTCTGCCCAAAAAGAGGTCCTGCCTTACTCAGCCTGCAGCGTGCCCGCTACCAACCTTTTTGCCTGCGCCATAAAGATTTCACCAAACTTTGAAAGATCGATGGTTGGTTTTGCTCTTGGTTTAGGTGCAGGGAAGTAAGAAGCATGTTAGAAGGCTTGCCCTACGGCACGCCCAACACTACCTGCAGCTCAACTGATAGAGAGGCTGGATCATGCAACCTTATTTCCTTTCTGGATCATACAGCATCCAAAATACTTGCAATGCTGTATGATGAAGCATACGTTGTGGCGCAGGTGAGGCAGAGTGTGCTATAGCTGAGGCTGCATGTTAAACCAAGCAGCACTGATTTAAGGAGATGCTTGACCCAACATGATCTGTCTCTCTCACTCTCTCTCTCTCTCTCTCTCTCTCTCTCTCTCTCTCTCTCTCTCTCTCTCTCTCTCTCTCTCTCTCTCTCTCTCTCTCTCTCTCTCTCTCTCTCTCTCTCTCTCTCTCTCTCTCTCTCTCTCTCTCTCTGCAGCCTTAGCTACAGAGCACAATTTGCTTCACCTACGCCACAGCTTTTGTCACGTCATGCAGTCAGGCTTGGTGCTGCAAGCGAAGGCCTGGAAACATACCTGCCGCACTTGCGTGGTACCTTGCCCGCCCTGCATCTCAACTGCACGACCCAGCACCCTTACCACAAATGTGCGTATCAATCTACATCTCAGTTGCGGTGGATAGGCAGCTTCCTCACATGAGCTCCTCCTTTTTCTTGAACAGGCTAGCAGTCGAGCCGCTTTGACTTGAGGCCTGCTACTTCTGTAAGCTGTAACCTGTGACCCTGTGGGCACAAGCTCCTCCACACCTGCGCTGCAGCTTATCTGCTGCCCTCTGTGGCCAGGCATGGTGCTGCAGGCATGCTTTGAAAGAAAGGACTGCCTCACCTGTGTGGTGCATTGTCTGCCCTGCATCACAGCTGCACAACCCAGCACCCTTGCTACCTGTTGAAGTGTGTGACCCAGTTGAACGGGCCTCTACACCGTTCAGCTGGTGCACCCTTACAACCTGTTGAAGCGTGTGACCCAGTTGAATGGGCCTCTACACCGTTCAACTGGTGCACCCTTACAACCTGTTGAAGCGTGTGACCCAGTTGAATGGGCCTCTACACCGTTCAGCTGGTGCACCCTTACTACCTGTTGAAGCGTGCCCCAGTGAACGGGCCTCTACAAACATGTCTATGGGATCTCATCACCTCGCTTGATGTGGGTGTGCACAAACGCTACATCATCTGCGCTGCAGCTCATCTGCTGCCCTGCGGCCAGGCATGGCGCTGCGAGCATGCTTTGAAACAAGGAACTGCCTTACCTGTGTGGCACGTTGTCTGCCCACCACCCAGCACCCTCACTACAGGCGTGCCCCAATTCGGATGGATATCTACGAACATACCCATGAGATCTCATCACCTCACTTGTGGCAAGCGGACGACAAATGCAGCACCTCACCTGCGCTGCAGCTTATCTGCTGCCCTGCGGTCAGGCATGTTGCCCACACGCTCCGCAAGCTCCAGCACCGCCAGCATTTCTCGCAGCAGGCTGAGGGACGCATGCTGCGCAACACAAAGGGGCACGCACACACGCGCTGATCCAGCACCACCAGCATTTCTTGCTGCAGGCTAAGGGACGCATGCTGAGCGACACAAAAGGACACACTTTGCACAAACACACACACTTTAATTTGCTGAGAATGCATACTTATTGACATCTTAGAATCCCACACACTTCTTTGGTGAGCCCTCAGCTAGCTTGTCAGTTAGGGACCTTTCCTTAATGCACGCAGCCGGACCTGGCTTGCGTAGTCTTTCCTTTTCTTTTCTCTACCCACACAGGCAACCCCAGGGGCCCTTGAGCTTCTGAGCACACAGAGTGCCAACCTGCTGCTCTATTGAGATATTGTGGACCCTTTCTGGCGCAAGTGCTCATGATTGCCTAGAATGCATGCTGGTTGATGGCTTGCGCTGAAGTTTATGATCCGCCTGTATCATCTTACCCGCAACTTTGTTGGGCCATTATTGGCGTGTGCTCACAGTCATGTCATAGGTCCCATAGTGGGAGCCATCTTGTTGGAGTAGATCTCTGTGCTTGCTCTTCCTCTTGGTATGTATGGTGGGGCCCTGCCTTTCAGGACAGGTGACCTTTCCTTTATGCAAGCGGCCAGACTTGGACTGCACAGGCTTTCTTTCTTTTTTCTCTGTGTGCTCACAGTTCAAGGCAAATGCAATCTAACAAAATAAGCAGACTCTTCTACTTTGCCTGTGTTCTCCCACCTGCAGCTCCCAGTCCTTCAGGTCACTCTTGGCGGGCACATCCACCTGGCCAAGCCAGCTTGTTAGCACCTGGAGAGCACACAAGCATGGGGATCTTAAATGTATGCAAATGGAGTATGGGGTGGGCACATCCACCTGGACAAGCCAGCTCGTCATAATCTAAGAGTGCATGTTCATGGGAGCAGGGTTCACTGCAAGCAAGCGCATGAAGTAGCTGAAGAGAGGGAAGCAAAAGGAACACTTGCTTTGCGGCAGGAAGGGACACACAAGTGTTCCCATCCCACATAAGAGGCCAGCTAGGCAGCACTTCCCCATCTCCCTCCTTGCCTGACCTTCCCATGCAGGTGACAGGGTTGCATACAACAATCTAAACCCAACGACCTTACAATTGCGCATCCCTCACCAGTGAGAAGGTGTTCCAGCCCATGGTTGAGGAGAATTTTCCAAAAGCCCATGGCTGAGGGGAAAACCTTGAAAGAATTGAAGCCCATGGTTGAGGTGACATCCTCAAAAATGCACATTTCTCACCAGATAGAAGGTGTTCCAGCCCATGGTTGAAGCGATGCAAGCAAAGGGCGATGCCGCCTCTGCCTCTTCTGCTGCCTCTTGCTGCTGCTTCTCTTGTGCTGCTGCATCTTGGGTTCCTTGCTCTTGCTGCTGCTGCTGGTCCTGCCTTGCACCCTCTTCCGCCTGCGCACCCTCCTTCTTCTTTTGTGCAGCAGCTGAGGGCTCTGCATCGCTGCCTGCATCAGCAGCCGCATGCTGCTGTGGCAGCCTGCTCTGGTGGGCTTCCTGGAAGCGTGAAAAAATAAAGAAATGAATGTGTGAGGAGGCAAAGTTCCAGACTCTGTGTTTACTGCAAGAGATGCTTTCTTTCTATATGGGCAAAAGGTCAGGCGGGCACACAAAACAAAACGCAGGATTCCCCTTTTAAAACACCCACACAAAAAAATGCGCCTGCTTACCATGTGCGCCAGAGCGCATACACGGCAGATCACATACTCACACATACACACACAATTAATTAGCATCATCACACCGATTGCATATTACAACTTAACGTTTAATACCATGATCACAGTTTTTGTAGATGTGAAGTTGCCCGCTTTGACATTCATCAGGATCAACGCTGAGAACGTCTTTGTCCAGGACATCACCACAGAGAAATTCTCACATTTCAGGCACAATCTTAGCTTTTGACTGATTGTCACCCATTAAGCAGCTGCTTGCCAATTATAGAGCAAGTTCCCACCCATGAAGCTGCTTGATGCTCTCACAACATTGGTACTGAGGGATCAGTGCAGAATCAAAGTGCAACACTCTTCAGCATGAACCAGAGCAAGCAGGCGATGCATTTTCCTAATGAGATGAATTTGATGGAGGAATTGACCTTGGGTGACCCAGGA
This sequence comes from Dunaliella primolecta, assembly GCA_914767535.2. Taxonomy (NCBI): domain Eukaryota; kingdom Viridiplantae; phylum Chlorophyta; class Chlorophyceae; order Chlamydomonadales; family Dunaliellaceae; genus Dunaliella; species Dunaliella primolecta. The sequence continues at coordinate 10,885,733 of OU611755.1, forward strand.
CCATCGGTGACTATGCATTTTCCTAACGAGATGATTTTGACGGAGGAATTGACCTTGGGTGACCCAGAACCATCGGTGACTATGCATTTTCCTAATGAGATGATTTTGACGGAGGAATTGACCTTGGGTGACCCAGGACCATCGGTGACTATCTTCTGTCCAATGGCTTCACTCAATGTCACTCAATGATGGTAATGATCAATGCTTGGTGCCCTGAGCTGCCGCCTGCTTAGTCAGCATCACCCACTCTTTTTTAAGCTGCCACCACTGGCGCTCCTCTCGTCTCAGCTGGGCAACGCTCTTATCTTTGCCGGCACCTACCTGTCCCTGCTGCTGCTTCTGCTGCTGCTGCTGCTGCTGCTGCTTCTGTTGCCGAGCTTCCTGAGAGCACAACAGTAAGAAAAGAAGAAGAAGAAGAAGAAGAAGAAGAAGAAGAAGAAGGTGGGCTTGCTTTGCAAAGGGTTGGCACACAATGAATAGTGCTGAAAACTGGCAAAAAAGGGCACTGAGAACTAGAATGTGGAAAGGTAACGTTGACAGTTTTCGCTTTCCTCCTGCTCTTCTACAATTTGTCCCTGGAAAAATACATAGGGGTTTAAGACACCGGCTGTAGCAAACATTGCAGGCGCAGGCTTTTTTCTTTAAACCACACGCTCATGAGGAAGGCAGACTGCTGACAAAGCGATCTTAAGGATCAAGAGCTGACAAGGATGTTCAGCACCAATTTTCAGAGCCTGTTCAGTGTCAAGCAGTGCTCACCAACTTCATGGGCATGTGCGCAGTGAAGAAGTTGGCCATGCACATGAGGTGAGTCAAGTGGTCAAGTTCAGTACTCACCTGCTTCACGCGCGCATATGCCGTGAAAAAGCGCGCCACGCGCATGAGGCGGGCAAAGTCAGGCGCAGCCAGACGGCTGATACCAATGCCTGGCTCAGCTTCCTTCATCAGCACCTGCAGCAGGCAGTGTTACACATGCAGACACACGTTGAAATCATCTACCACCTCAAGAATGTCTGGCGGCTGATGCCGATGTCTGGCTCCGCTTCCTTTATCCCCCGTAGCAGGCAGTGTTACACACGCAGGCAACACGGCGCTTTTCCACCACACAGAGAATGTCTGAGGCGCAGCTGCTCTACAGCATGAGGTTACAAGCATCCATGAGCGGCAGGGAGGGTATGCAGCAGGGAACACTCCTGAAACAGAATGCACACTCGCATGGGATGAAGCAGAGTCCCCTGACAGCGAGGGCTCCTCTTGCAGATCCATGGGTAGATCCTGCCTTGCTCTGCGCGCCTCAAAGCTCATGGCTGCTGCGCTTCAAGTCATGACTTCTTGTTCATTCACAATCATCTCAAGGTTGTGGTGAACCAACAAAAAGGCACATGGCGCAAGGCTGTAGTGGACCAACAAAAAGGCACATGGCAGTTCGAGGAGCGTGCCAGGAAGCACAGAAGGTTGGAGGTGCACGAGCCAAGTGCTCACACAGTTTATGCGGCAGCATATGGTGCCACAGAGTGCCTAATCTGAACATTTGGATATTCTTTTTGTAGTCTTCGTGGTGGAGGGGACTCACGGCTCTTTTGAGCCAATGTGTCTCCTTTTCCTTAATTGATGTAGGGAGAGTTTCCTCTGCCTACGTAGTCTTTCTTTTCTTTTCTTTGCTCATCCCCTTTCCTCAAGAGCTACCATCCACCCCCACACCTTCATCAGGGCTGTGTAGCCGTCTCTGCTGCACAGCCCGTTGGCCTACTGACTTTGCTTTCAGTCGCACTTTTTTGCTGGTTCACCCACAAAGCCACCATCCACCCCCACACCTTCATAAGGGCATTGTAGCCGTCTCCGTTGCACAGCTCGTCCGTCCACTGGCGAAGGCGCCACATCAGCGCTGGTCCAAGCTGTGAGCTCCCAGGGGCCACCTCAGCGCCGTCCTGCAGCAGAGGACACACGAGGACACACACACACACACATCCATGCACACATATGAAGGATACCTCAGCACCATGAGCTCCTGGGAGCCATATCAGCATCGTGGGCACCCAGGGGCCACCTCAGTGCAAGCCTGCAGCAGAGGACATGCACGTATATGTGCGTGCATGAGAGCCCCTCAGCATTATCAGCGCCTGCCACATCATTGCTGTGAGCTCCTGTGGACCACCCCACCACCGTCTAGCATCTTGGATATGCTCACATATGCACATGCACGTGACAAGGCTGAGGCTTCTGTGGTACTGCACAGCCATCCAAAACGGACCAAAGATGGTCAGCCGGTGCGGACATGACAAGACTGAGGCTCTTTTGGTGCTGCAATCCCCTCCAAGCAAACCAAGACGGGCCAAAAAAAGTCAGCCAGTGCGGGCATGACAAGAGCGAGGCTTTTTTGGTATTGCAGTTTCCTTCAAATGGATTGACATGGACTAAGAAAGGTCAGCTGGTGCAAGCACTCGTTCGAAGGTCCCAAAAACAGTGAACCGGCTGTCCCAGCATACTGCATCTTGCAGCAAGCTGCTAATTCCACACAGCATTCTGCTGCACAGCAAGCTCTTGCAGGTGCAACAGCACTGGCCAACCATGACGAGGCGTCACATGCCTCTGGTGTTAAAACACTTGAGTCTGAATCTTTGGAGGAAATGCTCTGTAGTGCCTCCTACGCCGACAAGGTGGTAGGGACCACAGAGCAGACTCACCACTGCGATGGCTTTGGTTGCAGGTACATGCACATGGAGCTCTGGCAGCTCTGACACCTGCATGTGTGCACAATGTGGGCATGGTGCTTGCTGGACTATAGACTGTTTGCTTGTTTGGAAATTGACACAAAAGTGTTGCATGCGGTTGGTGCGTCCACAGCCTTCAAAGCAGAGTTCCCACGAGTCAAAGGGATGGTAATAAGAAAGGCACAGTGAGAGGAGAAGCATACATAGAGACCAAACGCTTAAGCAGGTCAGCAAATATTTTTGGACACACGGTTTTACAAGTAACGCCTCTCACTTTTGACTGCCGATATCCTGGGAGTCTGCAAAAGCAATGGGCAAGGGAGCCTGGTCACCACCCGTTTACACTGAGTAAGCACCAGCTACTGCGCTTTATTGACTGGTAGCCTCATGCCTCTGAAACCTCTGGAACCTCTGTACAGAGCACGCACCAGCTACCGCTCTCTCAAATGAGCAAACCAAAAACCTTGGCACACACACACGCGCGCGCACACACACACACACACACACACACACACACACACACACACACACACACACACACACACACACACACACACACACACACACACACACACACACCAGCAGCGCCACCAGCAGCATGTGCAGCACACCTGGGGCTTCGCTAGGAACACAGGGCGGGAGTGTTCTGCGTGCTGGCGCACAAAGCGTGCGGGATTTCTGGAATGCCACCGTGGGGCCCCTGCCAGCGCAGCCGCTTTGCGCGCCTTCTCCATGGCCAGGATTTTCTGTTTTGCATCAAGCAATTTGGGGCACACATTCTCAGGGTCAGGATTTCAGTGACTGGCCCAGACTTCTCTGGGAGTGAAGGATGAAAACATGAGAGGGGGAGAGGGGTAGGAGAATAGGAAAAGGAGGGATGAGAGGGGCAGGAAGAGTGGCCTGTTGCTTTCAGCGTCCAGTGTCGTCAAAGAAGCATAGCTGAGTGACTGTCTAGAGCAGCTATAACTGAAACCACAAAGAAGTTGGGTGTGAGGAGTAGGCCAGCCAGGAAGAACAAAGCCGGGCTTGAAGGCAGGAGGGCAGAACGCACTCAAACATCGAGTATTCCACACCCTTTACTTCTAGGACAGAAGCCCAAGTTTTCATGGTGATACGACACACAATGGTTGGTCCTTTTGAAACTGACATAAGTTATGGAAAAGGAAGCTGCATAAGTAAATTTGCAAAAGTGAAGCCCTTGCTTTGGTGGAGTAGTACAGGTGGTGGATTGGTGGTTGATCGACTTCAAAGAACTCTGCAGCAGGTGCTCATGCACGCACCAGCATATCTGTAAATTGACCACAAAGTACACACTGCAGCAGGTGCTCATGCACGCACCAGCATATCTGTAAATTGACCACAAAGTACACACTGCAGCAGGTGCTCATGCATGCACCAGCATCTCTGTTAATTGACCACCAAACACTCTGCAGCAGCTGCTCATGCACGCACCAGCATCTCCCCCGCGATGCCGTCCTCAGCCTGGGGCCCTTGCTTGGGCTGCTGCCGCCTCCCCTGCTGCGTCTGCCTGCCCTGCTGCCGCTGCTGTGGCTCCCGTGCTGCTGCACTGCCGTGCGCGGCAACAGGTTTGGGAGGGGGGGGAGCCTCTGCCTGCGTCAGTGCGACCGTGGACAGTGGCGTGTTAGGCCACTGGGTTGGGGGTGCTGGGCAAGGCACTGGTGTCCTTTTGTGCCTCTCTGAGGAATGCACTGAGTGGATCTTTGCACGCAAACACTCTGCTCGCATGCGTGCATGAGTGAGCCAAAGCATGCTTTCACTAACCACGCCCGCCTTATGACACACCCAGTTGAGCGAGCATGCGTGCCACAGGACCTCGCTGCCATAGGCACTGTGATAACCACCGCAGTGTCTTTGCAATGTGATGGCCAGTGAGGGTTAGTGATGGCTAGAAGCGTCAGTATGCAGGGCCAGGTGTGCGCAATGTATTCCAGGTGTGGCCGGGGTTTGCTTGCAAAGCAATGAGCAAGGATTAGACAACGTACTCCATGCACACAAAATGGGTCAAGTACCATGCTTCAAACAGGACAGAAAGAAATCAGGAAGAGAGTATTTGGCCTCCTCTTCCCAACACACACACACACACACACACACACACACACACACACACACACACACACACACACACACACACACACACACACACACACACACACACACACACACACGCGCGCGCGCGCACGCGCACGCATGCGCGCCTGCATCAGGGCCTCTGGCTCAGTTCCTCTGTAGATCTGGTGGAAGATGTCCAACAGCAGGGCCATCTCAGATTTGAAGGGCCGCTCCTGAGTTTTGAAGAACAGGTGAAACGGTGCTACTGACACATTCCACCAGGACTCGCTGCTTCTCTAGAAGGTTATAAGAAACGAAGCAGCTGGGTGAAAGAAAGTAAGAAGCAGGCATCCACACTCTTGCTACTTGTAGGACGAGAAGCTGTGAGATGGACTCATTGTGCCCGCCCATTCTCCCTACAAAAAGTAAAATAACTCTATTAGGGTGCACAAAGCCTTAGCACCGGCCTGGCCTTACACTGGAAGCAAAGCAAAAAATGCAAAGAAAATGCAAGCTGGGACCATCCTTACAGTGCTAAACACAGGAAAAAGAAGAGCAGGAGTGCATGCTTTTATCATCTCATGTATCAAACTGTAGCTGCGTGGCAACCGCACAATGTGGCGCGCATCCACCCAGTCAGATCAAATACACAAAGCCGCTACGTCCATGGTGCACACCCATACACGCTGCATAAGCAGCTCGCCAGCTCCTCACAAAGCAGCATGTTGAGCTTGAGAAGGCCTGACACATAACAGCACACCTGCTCCTGACCTCTGCAAAATCATCACCATCAGCAGCAGCTCATCCAGCTGCCCAACATCCGAGATATTTGCGCGTTAAACCTGACATGGCACAGTGCGTCAGCGCCTCACCCCTGCATGCTGTGAAACCACCATCAGTAACTCCATGACGTCCGACTCAAACAGGTTCTTGTACAGTGCTTCCTGCAGGTAGTTGCTGCGCCACTCACTGCGGTTGACCTGCAGCACACGCGTTGAAAGAAAAGGATGCTCATGTTCACACACACACACACACACACACACACTGCTTAAGGTTTGCACAGGCACATTGTGAGAACTGTTCATTTGGAAGCCAGATCTTGAGAAGCAGCTTACGTTCTCGCCATTAGTGAACACGCCAGAAAGCCGCCACAGCCACCATTGCAGTTGCACAAGCGTTTCACAGGCTTGAGCTTGATTGCCACTGATGCAGGGAGCGGTCCTGCGGCTTGACGATTATCCTTCCGTAGCAGCCTTTGCCTACAACCTCACTTATTAGGATGCAGCATTGAAGGAACCTCGATCATCCTCTCACCTGCACCTCAGGCACGTACAGCAGGTTGCGCAGGAAAGTGAGCACCAGCTGCACCGAGCACGCTTGCTCCTCACTCATGCGAGGGTGGCGCGATAGCGCTGCCGCTGCCACATCAGCCACCACTGTCATGGCACCCTCATGCGGGTGCAGCAAAAAAGCCTCCTGCAGGCCCGAAGACGCATCCAGCAGTGTTGACGCATGTGACAATCGTAACGTGCACACACGTGTGTGCTACCAGAGCAAACACAAGGTTGGAGGGCTGCAAGGGGGCTTATGAGCGTGGGGGACCAAACAGCGAGCGCACAACTGTGCAGCACGCAACCAGGTTTTCCAGGATCTAATGAGAAGCATCAAACGCAGCATGTGAGCTTGATCTGCACCTGTGTGTTCACTTGTGCATGTGCTCTGTCATTACCTTGACTTTGTCTATGAGCTGTTGCTGTTCCTGGGGCCGAGCAGATGTTGTGTTGACAGGCATCGTCAAGAAGGTGAGCACCTTGACTGCAGCACAGGAAGCGTGGGCAGGAGGTAATGGCTTTGCACGTTTGTACCCCAGAAAAGAGCTTCAGTGCTTCCCACATGCCCACACCACACGACACAAACCTCCTGTCACCTTAATTGCCTTTGTTACCTTCCATTGCGCAGGCAAGCTGTTCCATTCTATTTGAATCATGATCTTAAATGCGCACGGTATTCATGCGTACATGCAAATGTGTCACTGCCTGAGTGTGTGTGCCGAGATGTTCATTCACCAGTGATATCCCATCATGAGAACGTGATTCAGGGAATACAGTGAGCACCTTGACTGCAGCACAGGAAGCGTGGGCAGGAGGTAATGGCTTTGCACGTTTGTACCCCAGAAAAGAGCTTCAGTGCTTCCCACATGCCCACACCACACGACACAAACCTCCTGTCACCTTAATTGCCTTTGTTACCTTCCATTGCGCAGGCAAGCTGTTCCATTCTATTTGAATCATGATCTTAAATGCGCACGGTATTCATGCGTACATGCAAATGTGTCACTGCCTGAGTGTGTGTGCCGAGATGTTCATTCACCAGTGATATCCCATCATGAGAACGTGATTCAGGGAATACAGTGAGCACCTTGACTGCAGCACAGGAAGCGTGGGCAGGAGGTAATGGCTTTGCACGTTTGTACCCCAGAAAAGAGCTTCAGTGCTTCCCACATGCCCACACCACACGACACAAACCTCCTGTCACCTTAATTGCCTTTGTTACCTTCCATTGCGCAGGCAAGCTGTTTCATTCTATTTGAATCATGATCTTAAATGCGCACGGTATTCATGCGTACATGCAAATGTGTCACTGCCTGAGTGTGTGTGCCGAGATGTTCATTCACCAGTGATATCCCATCATGAGAACGTGATTCAGGGAATACAGTGAGCACCTTGACTGCAGCACAGGAAGCGTGGGCAGGAGGTAATGGCTTTGCACGTTTGTACCCCAGAAAAGAGCTTCAGTGCTTCCCACATGCCCACACCACACGACACAAACCTCCTGTCACCTTAATTGCCTTTGTTACCTTCCATTGCGCAGGCAAGCTGTTTCATTCTATTTGAATCATGATCTTAAATGCGCACGGTATTCATGCGTACATGCAAATGTGTCACTGCCTGAGTGTGTGTGCCGAGATGTTCATTCACCAGTGATATCCCATCATGAGAACGTGATTCAGGGAATACATATGCATGTGTATGCGTGTGGGGGCAGGGGGGAGGGGTGTGTGTATGAAAGGGAAGCACAGTTGCTTCATCAAGCTTGCGCGCGCGCGCACACCCACGCACCCACACACCCACACCCACACACCCACACCCACACACCACACACACACACACACACACACACACACGCACGCACGCACACACACACACACCACACACACACACGCACACACGCACGCGCACGCACATGCACACGCACGTACACACGCACGCACACACATATACTACCCACACACGCACACGCACCCACGCACATGCACACGCACACTCACGCACACGCACACTCACGCACACGCACACGCACACGCACTCACACAAACACACACACATACGCACTCACACAAACACACACACGCACGCACGCACGCACGCACACACACACACACACACACACACACACACACACACACACACACACACACACACACACACACACACACACACACACACACACACACACACACACACATACTTGATGCTCATGCTTGCTCGAAAAAATACTGAACTGGCAGTTCTTCAAGATAACAGCTTACGTGAGTTGTACACAATGGCATGGTCTTGGGGATAGTGGATGAGCAACGGCACAAGGTCCTTGCGAGCGGTCTCAAAGGCTCCAAGCTTGAAGAACACATCCCGCGTGTCTGGGTCATCCTTGCGCAGGAAGCGCTGCAAGTCCTTTAAGCAGCCTGGTGGGTGGATTGGCCATGGGCAATGTGCAGGGCCAAATTGAGGGATGGAAGTGGGGAGTGCAAATAGTGGGTGCAAACAGTGAGTGCAAAGAGTGGGTGACCAGGCACTGTGCGCAGTGAGCTGTCGCTCAAATTTGAGCGACAGCTGCACCTTGAGACAGCTGCACCTGCGCCTTGAATCAGTCCTCCCATTGGCCCAGTAACGGCACCATCAAAAGCTACCATACATTGAAACAGGCACACAAAACCACTCACCTAGGCAGTCCTGGTCCTTTTGGTAGAAGGTCCCCTTCACCTCCCTGCCCTCGCTGTCCACGTCCCCGGTACGCAACCACGTACCCAGGCCATTGCTCAAAGAAATCAGCAGAGCATGGTCAAAACGGGCGTAGTCAGTCATCTTGGCTTGCGCCATTTGGATGGCGCAATTTCAAACAGTGGCAGATGGCAGATTTTGATAACTAACTCATTGAAAAACAATTAGGATTGTATTGATTGTCACTTTGTGACAAATCAGAACCTAGAACACAACTGTTACAATGACCGGCCACTCCGCCTTTGTGGGGCGGGTCAAAAGCAAAACATCATTGTAAAAATAAGCATTGTGCAGGCTACTCCTCAAGGGACGAGAACTGGAGCCCGTGAAAATTTGGGTTGGGCTCCGTGAAATCGTCAACAATGCAGCATTGATTTTATTGCCTCCGTAATTATCATTTATGATTTAGTAAACTACCATAACGCTATGACAGCGCCAAATTAGGGTGTGGAAGGCAAACCGTCGTAATATTTTCCTTGCACTCCGGAGGAACCTGGGGGACTGTCGACCAGTCGCAATGCGTGTTCATAACCATTTTAAGGGCGCACTGTCGCATACGAGTGCTCGCATGCTGGATGTGAGTGCTGACGCCTATTTCTGGGGCCACCTTAAGGTGGCTTGCATCAATTTCAATTAAGATTACCTGCAGTTCATGCCCATGCACACACACACACACACACACACACACACACACACACACACACACACACACACACACACACACACACACACACACACACACACACACACACACACACACACACACACACACACACACACACACACACACACACACACACACACACACACACACACACACACACACACACACACACACACACACACACACACACACACACACACACACACACACACGTGCGCGCGCGCGCAACACTCACATATATATATATGTGTATATATGTATACATACAACATATATATGTATATATGTATACATACAACACTCACATATATATATGTATATATGTATATATACTCGTACGCATGCGCGTGTGTATGTCTTGTGAGACACATGAGGCAAACAGCAGATGCCTGGATTTTAAGCCAACACTCTTTATACCTTTTTGTGCAGCTGCTGCATGATATGGGCAACTGCGAGACATTGCTGATCGATGGAGAAAGCCTATGTTTGGACGCCTTCAGTGCTGGTTGTCCATCTCCGCTGCAGCCCCTCAGCCTGGTTGCCCATGCAGAGAAGCTGTTGCAGCAGCTGCTTCAGAGCAGGGCTGTTTACCGCATAGTCTTCTTCTCAGGCTACGATGCTGCCTGGGCTGCAATGCCTGAGTGCTGACGCCTATTTCTGGGGCCACCTTAAGGTGGCTTGCATCAATTTCAATTAAGATTACCTGCAGTTCATGCCCATGCACACACACACACACACACACACACACACACACACACACACACACACACACACACACACACACACACACACACACACACACACACACACACACACACACACACACACACACACACACACACACACACACACACACACACACACACACACACACACACACACACACACACACACACACGTGCGCGCGCGCGCAACACTCACATATATATATGTATATATGTATACATACAACATATATATGTATATATGTATACATACAACACTCACATATATATATGTATATATGTATATATACTCGTACGCATGCGCGTGTGTATGTCTTGTGAGACACATGAGGCAAACAGCAGATGCCTGGATTTTAAGCCAACACTCTTTATACCTTTTTGTGCAGCTGCTGCATGATATGGGCAACTGCGAGACATTGCTGATCGATGGAGAAAGCCTATGTTTGGACGCCTTCAGTGCTGGTTGTCCATCTCCGCTGCAGCCCCTCAGCCTGGTTGCCCATGCAGAGAAGCTGTTGCAGCAGCTGCTTCAGAGCAGGGCTGTTTACCGCATAGTCTTCTTCTCAGGCTACGATGCTGCCTGGGCTGCAATGCCTGGGAGTGAGGGCATTTCTGCTGCTTGTGCAAGGGCTGTCCTGCAGAATCACCTTGCTGCTTTGCCTGGGCTGCAGGTAAGGAGTTCTGCAGTAGGATCCTTCTCTAGTTCCAGAAGAGTGTCAATCATTTTTCCGCAAGCTCATACCTGGAGGGCAGTCGGTGGCAAGTAATTAGAAAACATTAACCTTGCTGTGCGTCCTCAAAATGGCCACTCCCTATGCTCAGCAAATTGGCACAAGAGAAAATGCAGGTGCAGTGTGGTATTGGAAAGCAGTGAAGCTCCATGCTATGAATTTCCCCTTCTTGATCTAGGTGCTGGAATTTGAAGGGTGGTGGAGCCTGGAGTTTGAGGCATACGTCCAGCAGGAGCACCCTGTGTTCTGCCTGCTCTCTGATGTGTGTGCAAAGAGTCATCCACGAGGTGAGCATTTTTGCTTTTTGCAAGGTAAGGCATCTGAGGTGCTGGCTTAGTAGGTCTTTATAAAGACCACTTTAATTAAAGTGCAGCCTGCATTGGATTACCAGCTTCTCATACAAAGGCAGATTCTTCATGGGCTGATAAACCCTCGCAGAAGTTCTTGCCCCAAATATTGGCTGCATAGTTGACCCAGCGCACGATCCAGGGAGCTCAGAGGAATTTTCATGCCTTCCCCCAGGTGTATGCGTATGCCAAGTGCATCAACCTCCTGCTCCAAGTCCAACCTCTTCACGATCTCTCTTTGCACACTTCTGCACCCTGCTGTCCAAATCAAACAAAAAAATGCGCCTCAAAAGAAGGTTGGATGAACATTCCAGCAACATTCAGCAGGACATAGAGGTCATGTCTGGTTCTGCTTCGCTACCACTGTAACACTTATGAAAAGGCATTGCTCGGGATGCAACGGAAGGCAATCGAAGGCCTATTATAGTTGTTACATTCTGGGACTCCTCAAAAGATCAATTTCCATTGGCTGCCTGTTGGCAGGCAGGGGTAAAGACATGCACCTGTTGAAGTGCAAAATTGCTCACGCTCTTCCCTCTTTACATGTCTTACAAAAAAGGAAAGAAAAGAAAAGAAAAGAAAAAAAGAATTAAGCAGGCAGTGAAAACACTACCCACATAATTTGAGGAAATGAGGACACCTAGGGCCAAGACACCGTATATCCCTTTCATCAAGAGAAAGAAAAAAGAGGTCGATGGGGATAATGAACTCCAATTAGAGCATTTTCTTGGAGACAAGAAGTCTGAAGGATGGGATCCTTCCATTGGACATAGCAGTTTGGCAACTAAATCCTCTTGATGAAGTGGTGTGTGAGGTGAGTAACCAGTGACTTTTGCCACAGGAGGCAAGAAATGAAAGCTTTCCATTTATCACGCGGGCTAGTCCCAATGCACCTTCACATATCAGTGGAGCAGGACAGTGCAAAAAATGACTTTTGCAACAGGTCAAAGGATATATTTTTGCTTACGGCACTATATCATATCATCATCGACATGATGTTGCCATACAAACCCTCATACAACGCTTTATGCAAATGTACAGGAAGTGAATCAAATCGACAACCCTATTAAATTCTGAATAGGAATGGAAACACAGGCACCACAGCATATGAGCCAATCTCGTAAGATCTTTTTGAGGATAAATCCAAACAGACTATGTCGCTAGCCAGAGGATCCCATCCATATATAATTAGGGCTAATTACTTGTAGATTTTTAAAGGTTTTAGGGAGCAAGCATTGTTTACGAGCAGACGCTCTATCTCCCTTCAAACAAAGGTAATCTCAGGTCATTGCATTGGATTCTGATGGGGACTGTGCACTGTAAAGAATTGACATTGTGGAATGCCAAAAGTTCAAACTTCTGCTCCTAACCTTTGTGGATCAGGAGCTCCTCTTGTGGAGTACCAAGCTGTGGAGACCCTGACGCTGGGACTCTCACTCCATTGCCTGGGTTTGGCCACAGACGTGGCTTACATGTCCTCACTTCAATTTGATCACGTCACAGTGAGTGTTTGGTTTATATAATACTCCAGCACTGGTGTTCAATTACTCATGTAGCAGTCTTGAGCACGAGCGCGTATCACACAATTTCAATTCTTGGCTTCAGTGCATACAAAAAGAAGACAAAAAGAAAAAGGCATGTCGGCAGAGGAAACTCTCCCTGCATCAACTCAGGATCAGTGCATCCCACTAACAGGCAAAGGCATGTGCCGCCAACTGGCTGACATTGTCGTGCTAATATTATGTCATGTCAATTTCACTGTTTTGGCAGTTAGTTGAGAGGTAGTTGGTTTCTCAACTCGGTTCGTGGGACTGGCTTGCCAGTCTGAAGTAGTGGTGTTGTTGTGTAGTAGTTCGTGCTGCCAGACCCACATATTATGCAGAACGTGATCTGCGCATGTCAACATACCTAGCAAATGCTGCACAAGCCTGCCGCAGCCAAATGGTCTTTCATTCCTCTAACACATGTACATCAACTTTTTGCGCAGGCACATGGCTTTTTGACAGCTGCGGGCGCCTGCAGCAAGCAAGTGATCAAGGTTGCTTGCTCAGCTGCAAAGGATGTGCAGCCGCTCCTGCAGCAATGCAATGCTGCAGCATCAGAGGTTCCTCCTTGCTTCCATCATCCTACGCATGCTGCCAACCTGGCACAGAGCCTGCAGCAGCTACACAGCTGGCGGCTGGCAGCAGGCGTGCACGCCTGTGCTGCAGTCATTTCTGGATCCACAAGAGGTAACCTTGGTCGTGGCAGGCAATAGGCGTAGGCTGTATTGTCTGCTTGCATAATTTGGGAAAGAGCTACCCTTTTATGTGCTCCTCATTGAAGTCTTTGGTTGCCTAGGAGGTTGGCAAGAATGTGACCACTACAGCAAGAGCTTGCAGATCAGGATGCCCCACTTCTTGTAGCATACCCCGAGCGTCTGATATAAACCTAGTTTTTTTCCATGATGCTACATGATCAAACTGTGTTGATGTAATGTGGAAGCCCAGGTCAGGTTCGCCTTTAGGGCCTGAACGTGCACGATGTTGAGAACAGTCAAGAGCCTCTCTATTTCACCCGCTCATTTACCTTTGAGCAGGCACTTATGATAGCTTGTTTGGTATTTGAGCCTTACATAGTCCACAGATCAGAGTCACACTTACCCCTGCATTGCCTGCACTTGCCTGACCTTCAATGCACTGTGTTTGACAGAGATTGAGGAGGAGGAGGTGCTTTGCTGGATGAATTTTATCTGGCTGCTGCACCTGGCGCTGATGCATGCCATGCACATGCCCCATGTTTACCGCACTGTGTCTTGCAGAGAGTGAGGAGGAGGAGGTGCTCTGCTGGATGTCATGCATTTGGCTGCTGCACCTGGCGCTGATGCGTGCCATGCCCCTTCAGCAGCGTGCCCTCAAGCCTCTGCCCCAGTGTGCCCTGCGCAACTTGGCTGGCATGGTGCCAACCAACCATTCAGCTCCTGCTGCTGCCGCTGCCTTCGTGCCTACTTGCCTGGCTGCCATGCGGCACCAGCTTGCTGCGCTGCCTCAGGTGGTGGAGGCTACAGCGCTGCCGGCTGTGGTGGAGGCTGCAGGTGGTGGGGTACTGCCTGTGCCTGATGTGGCGGAGGCTGCAGCGCTGCAGCCTGACGCTCCTGCTGCAGTCCTGCCTGCTTCAGGGGTGCCGCCTGCAGCAAAAGGATTTTCACCACTCCCATCCTCTACGGGATCTGTCACCAGCCACAACATGCTCAGTGTCTTACGCCAGGAGCTTGTGGACAGCTGGGACGTGAAGCTGTTTGACATGTTGCTGCTGCTCCTTACCGCTAGCTATGATGTTTCAAACCCCCTCCAAGGCCTGCCTGTTTGCTTGCTGCAAGAGTGGCAAGCTGCGTGCAACACACTGGCAGAAGTCTTGCGCGCTCAGGGCTGCACATCAGCGGCAGCAGCGGCAGCAGCAGATGCAGCTTCAAGGGTCGACGGAAGCTTTGCACGCCCCCCACCCGTGCTGCTCACAGCCCTGTCAGAGAAGTTTGATGTGGACCAGTTCAGCCTGTGGGTGCATAAGCAGCAGCAGCAGCAGACGTGTGGCCTCCCTGCACGAGCAGAAAAGCTGATAGAAAAGTCAGCCCAGCCACCTCAGCACTCCCTATTCATCTCCGGTCTGCTGGAGCAGTGCAACTTGAGCAGTGCAGCAGTGGCGCCTCATACTTCTAGCATTGGTACCTCAAGGCAGCTGCAGGCACCTGCAACAGCTCCCCTCTTCAATGTGCCCACTGCATTCCAGGATGTGTACCACTGGTTAGTCACCACTTGTTGCATTGTGCAAATGCAGTGCATGAATGTTTAACGGCCATGCAATTGTTCCGCAAATTGATTCTTGACAATAATCATCCTGCTCTCTTTCTCGTTGCTGGACCTGTCTTCTTTCTCTGCCTGCTATACTTCTCTCAGTCTGAACTTTGCGGTGGGGTGGTCATACGGTCTGTGCACCAACGTGGCCCCCTTTCCTTAATTGATGTGGGGAATTTTCACTGCCTACATTGTTTTTTTTCTATCATTTGCATTCATGTACAGAAGTGTGCTTCCATGTCCAAGTTAAAAAGGGTGCTTGTTTCTTTCGCTTGCTGAAAACAGGATCCAGCCTTCATTTACAAATATGTGCCCGTATCCATCTCTTTATCTTCATCTGTATACAATTCCTTTGCTACTGCAGGCACTCAAAGGTTGAGCTAGAGCCTGCTTTCCTGGCTGAGGTGAGCTCCATTCGGCCGTGTAATACAGCCTGCTTTTTTTACCTGAAAAGTTGGATACCACTACAGTAGGTCCAGGATTCAGCCATACACCTGCCTTTTTATTGATTGCTGTATCCATTGTTTTCTTTTCATATCAGAATGATTCTCCTCCTCTTTGTATCTTTCTTGCCATATCATTTTCCTATGTGCGTCTTCTTCCAGGCTGCTGATGACAGAGAGAAGCACATAAAGCTGAAAAAGAAAGTCTGGGACACTCCATTTGAGGCCGTCCTCCAGTTCAGGTGGACCCTTAAATTCAGAGCTGCTTGCAAAAGAAACCAAGATAGAACATTAAATCTGGACTACAGATCAGCATTGGCAAGTTTCTTGCTAGTACAAGTGCGCAACATCTGTCTCTTGATCAAGTTATTGCACTACACACTCTGTTTGAAGGGAGATAAAAAATTACATGAGGAGAAAAATGGACTTCATGGCTACGGCTGGCGAGAGCATTCAAGCCAGGAAAAAGTGGCTGCTTGATACGATTGAGGATCGGCATAACAAGAGGGTGGGTCAAATGGATGATGAGACTCACAGAAGTAGTTATCCCATCTTGATTTCTGTTCAAGAGTGCTGATTAGCAGTGGCCACGCCAATATATGAGGACGCATGCTGTCTTTCCCTGGACACCGTACAATTTTTACTTGATCTTGAACTTCTGAAAGTCTTGACAGTCAGACTTTGAGTAAATGGGTCAAAGAAAGCTGCCACAGCAGGACCAAAAGAGGGCAAAACTGCCAGCCTCTTTCAAAGGCTCCGTGCATAACAGACTGCTTGCATGACCAAAAAAAAGTTGGAAGATCAGGATGGCTGGGCACTGAGCCACGCTTTGTGCAAAACTAGGAAGACAAAATCGGCAAAGCTGCCAGTCCCTCCGGGTGCACCCTGCAGCCTGTGTTCTGAGTTTGAACAGCATACAGGTATCTTGTTTGCATAGTTGTGGCATGCAACATTTCCCCGATGCCTGTATTTTTCTGTTAGAGCTAGTCATGCAACTTGGCCTTCTCACACCCTCATTGTTTGGTTCTGTAATTCTGGAATGCAAATCCGTGCAGGCACGTAGTTTTTGAGCAGTGGTTGTGATCCACTCCTGCCTTCTAAGCTGAGCTGTGCTTCTTTAGCCTGGGCACGGCCTCTGTGCGGGATTGTGTGCTAGCCTTAAGGTGCACACACTTTCTCTAAACTCGTGTGTCCTGTCCGAGTTAATGTGAATGTTCCCAAAAGCCATAGGCAGCTAGCTGTTGATTAACTTGTTGCAAGCTTTTCTCATCACCGTCATTGCTAACAAGCATCATACATCAATTTGTCAAAATCTACAGGAGCAACAGAATGCTAGGGCATTGCAGAGGTTCATCGAGTCGTTGCAAGGAGGCAAGGCAATTCGTTTCTCAGCTGCAAGCAAAAGTAGTCAGGTGGGTATCTATGTTTAAACATATCTACCCCAGATTGGTGTTTATTGAGCATTTGCACAGCATGTTTTGTTGTCTTCAAGACAATGTTTGCAACTGAGTGTTCATGTCAGCTCTGCACTGTACCTCTTTCCACATACAAAGGGAGGTACTGCAAGCAACATTGCCCTCATCTATGTACTCTGGAATTCAATGCAGGGATCAAGTGGCAGTACCAAAGGCCAAGTAATTATCCAGGCACAGACGGAGAAGAAGCGCTTGGAAAACTTGAAGGTGCGTCACTTCAAATGCGCCCAGTTCTCAGGAGTTGGTGGGAAGTTGTCTTCTTTATCAGAGTTATTAAAGACCATGCATCCCGAAAGGCTGGACACTTTGTCTCCTTCAGTTATAGTGCAAGAGTCTTTCCTTTTACTGCCCATGGTACACACAAAGGTTTTGGCTTTCGTAGTCTGCAGTTCCCTCACACAGCAAGATTCAATTCTGCCTGCAAATTGACTGCCAATACAGCACACTAAGACACCATGATTCCACTGGCGCATGTGAAAAGTCGCAAAGTCAAGGATGCTCATGTGCACACCACGTTTCCTTGCCTGGAGACCCAAAAACACATCTTCTTGCAACTCTTACTTTAATTCTGACGCTACGCCTGACGCAGGAGGATGAGCAAGCATTCAGGCCCCTTGAGGACGCCATGCTGGGCTTGCTGGAGCAGCCAAGGGCTTGGAAGGACGCGGACCAGATAAAGAAGATGATACTGGGTCCACTCGAGGTGTTCCTCCATCCCAAAACCAGAGATAGGCAGCCTGAGGCAATGCAGGTCAGGCTGGCCTGCGTTCATGGGTGCTCCACTTGTCCTATATTTGCTTATTTCTTCACAGATTGTCCCTGTGTGCACATGCATGCCCAGGCTAATTACGTTTTAACCGCATAGGCTGCTGCAGACTGCATGAGGGCTGCATCAATAGCCTCCTTCCCATGAAGGTTGGCAACAGGACTTCCGCCCCCTTCTAACAGCCATGCCCCCTGTTTCTTTTGCATCTGCAGGTCGCTCTGGGCACAAAAGTGGTAGCATTGTACAAATGCCTGGAACAGCAGCAGCTGCAGCAGCAGGCCTCACTCCTGGGCGGACTGGTCCCCTTTGGGGGTGATGCCTCCACACTGCTGCCTTCAACTACAACCAAGCTGCTTGCCAACCTCCTTCTGGCGGCACAGGACATTACAGCCATGCCTGCAGATAGTCTTCTGGCACCGATTCTGCACAAATATGCTGGATGGGCAGGCCCAGCGGTACCAGCAGCAGCAGCAGCAGCAGCAGCAGCTCCCAAAGAAAAAAAGGGCAAGGCCAGAAAGGCTTCCAGTGGCAGCAGCGGCAGCAGCAAGAGGGAAGAGAAGGGCGCAGGAGATGATGTATTCAGTCTCAAGCTGCTGCGTTCCTCCAGCACGACACTATCTGTCTTGTTAGCTGCACTCACTGGGGTGGGCTGGGGGAGGTTGGCGCACCAGGTCGGGTTGCAAATGTGCGCAAACAGCAGATTTGTCAGCATGGACGATCATGGCAGTGGCAGCAGCAGCAGCAGCAGCAAGCAAGGGAAAGAGTCGGCTCAAGGACTGAAGCAGGGGAGTAAGGCAAGCAAGCAAGGAGGCAGCAAAAAGGGGCATGACGATGGCATGGCAGGGCTTGCAGCAAATCAGGTGCCGGTCTCGGCAGCGCTCAAGGCAATAGCAGCAGCTGTGAAAGCCACAAAACTCCTGCCAATACAAATCCCAAGCTCTTTATCGGCAGCAGCACCAGCAGCACCAGCATCAGCACCAGCAGCAGGGGGTGATGATACACCAGATTTTCAGCCGGCAGGGACAGGAGCGCTTTCACATGGCCTCATCTCTTCCCCAATGGAAGATTGGCGATGCCCTATTCGCTTCCAGCTGCAGCACCTGGGGCACCTGCTTTTGCGCCCTGACAACGGCATTGCAGACAAACGGGTGCAGGGCTTCAAACCTGACCTGTGGCAGCAGCACCTACTATCTATCGTGGATGCAGGTGCGTGAGGGATGCATGTGCTTTTGGGGGGCCTTGGTGGATGAGGGATGCATGTGCCTTGAGCTTTCTTGGGTGTGAATACAGGCAGAGAATGCCCAGGAAATGCCCCTGGAGAAAGTTTGACACTAGTGTAAAGTACTTTAAAAGTCAACTAGTAGTCAACAAGAATTGGTCAATGACGCGCAGAAGAGGTTGCATTGCAGATGCTCGGTGGGGGCCATTGGGAGGCTCTTTCCTTCCGATGCACGCGGCCGAATGGCGAGAGTAAATCTTTCCTTCTTTCTACAGATGCTTCTCAAGTTCAACATGAAGCTTGTACAACGTTTTTACGATTGTGTATGTTTGGCTTTGTTCTCACTGGATTGCAAGGGCCGATGCAGTCACTGAAGGCAAATTATGACGCAATGTATGTATTAGGACCTTGCACTGTTGCATAGCAACACTGCTTTCTGTGACAAAACACAGTTGGGGAGCTCTTGGATTGCAAAACCACAGGCAATGCTTCTGTTCCGCAAGTCGGTGGGAAATGCGATGAGCAAGTGCGCTCATAGCAATACACCCAAAACCTCCGCGCATGCCCTCGCTGCCATGCCCTTGCTGCTCATGCCCTTGACTTGATCTCCTGCACCATGCCACTTCATTTTGATGCGCCGAAACAGGTGCTTCTGCGGTGATCAGCGCACCGACCTCCTCAGGCAAAACTTTCATTGCCAGCTATGTGATTGCGCGTGTGCTGGAGGACAGCAAAGATGGCAAGGTAGCCATTGTCCTGCCAACAAAAGCGCTGGTCAACCAGCTCCTTGCACAGGTGTGGGGTGCAAGAACGATGAAGAACATTGACTGATTTGAGCTTCTGTTGGAGGACAGAAAATATGGCAATTTGGCCCCTGTCCTGCCACCAAAAGCATGGGTCAACTAGCCTATTACACAGTTGTGGTTTGGAAGAATGATGAAGAATATTGGCTTGATCATCTGCTGGAAATGAATGATGGCTTGTTGCACCTGGTGGCACCTGTGACTGACTGGCTAACCTATGATTTGCACAGTGAGTGCAAAAAACATGTAATTACCTTTTTGTTTCCCCCCTAGACTTCCCAAAGTACCCTTAACATTCGATCCAAGACATCCTCAGAACAGAAGAAGGGGTTGGGGGGGCGGGGGTCAGCTAATCTATGCGGTAAGGTCAAGCCTGATAGGAGGGAATTTGGTGTCCTCAGATTTTAGGCCTACATTGGTAAACCAGCTGCTCCAACAGAATGAGGTGAAAGTCACCCTCCAGTTTTTCTTAGTTTTGTAAAGGAAGGGGGGAAGCTACGCAAGTGGAATATCACCTAAAGCGTTAATCAAGGCAAGGGGCCATCATGAGTACAAACACTGGGAAAACTTCCCAACACAAAGGGTTTCTTCTGATGCATGGATGAGACTGGGAACAGTGATGGCATGTCTGGTGCAGCATCTTGCAGACTGTTCAAGATCATGATATCTACAATTGTCTGTAAGTGTTTGAACTACAAAACAAATGCCAGCTGTAGAAGCTTTTTGAAGTGTTACATGTTTCCCTTGTTCAAAATGAATGCAGCTGCCTCCCTTGTACTGGTAAGCCATGTTTCCTGTTACATCCTGTATATGCAGATGTACCACCACTTTGGGGGTGAAAATGTGGGGGTGTTCACACGGGACTTCAGGCAGAGAATGAACACGTGCCGCATATTGATCACCGTCCCCTCTTGCTTGGAGATTCTGATGCTGTCCCCTGCAAGTGGCGAATTTGTAAGTGCAAATACAGGAGTGACTCTGAGGAACTCTAGACAAGTTTCTAGGACTGTTGTGCTTTCTTTGAATTTTTGCGCTACAACTTAAGGCATGAAATTCCTTTCACAGCTAAAATGTGCTTTCCCCAATTGCCAAAAAGCTCCTTGCTTTGTTCCCACCTCATGGTGATTTCAAGGGTTTGTTTAAGATGCTTTACCCACCCAGTGGCTTCACGCCTCCCTCCTTATTGTAATCCATGTTGGCTAAGTCAAGTTTTGAGGTCAAAGGTACATACACCTGTGGCACCCCTATGAGGCTGTCCCCATCCAGTAGCTTGTACAGCTCCCTCCTCGTGGTGCTGCATGTTCATATGATCACCATGCTTGCATGCTCATGTGATATTATGCTGCTTGTTCATATGATCATCATGATTGCATGTTCACATGATCATCATGCTTGCATGCTCATTTGATCATCATGCTTGTATGTTCATATGGTCTTTATGCTTGCTTGTCCATATGATCTGTATGATTGTATGTTCATATGGTCTTTATGCTTGCTTGTCCATATGATCTGTATGATTGTATGTTCATATGGTCTTTATGCTTGCTTGTCCATATAATCTGTATGATTGTATGTTCATATGATCATCATGCTTGCATATTTTATATGATCGCAGGTGCAGAGCATGCGCTATCTCATTCTGGATGAGGTGCACTGTATGAATGGTGAGGCGTGTGTGTGCCCCTAGTGAGCCTTGAAGCCCTCTGTCAAAAGGGGCATTTGCAGTGCGTCGCAGCCTAGCTTTTGGTACTACCCAACATTCCACTGATGCAAAATGAGCGATGCTGCCCTTTGATGAATTGCCTTAATTGCACAATTAACGCTCTCAAAAAAGTGACTGCGTCTCATCCATTCAGCAACATTTGTGAAACACTCAAGGTGAAATCCTTGATAGATGTTTGTCCTGCGTTACAAACAATCAACGTCTCTGCAAGAAA
Source organism: Dunaliella primolecta (assembly GCA_914767535.2). Lineage (NCBI taxonomy): Eukaryota > Viridiplantae > Chlorophyta > Chlorophyceae > Chlamydomonadales > Dunaliellaceae > Dunaliella > Dunaliella primolecta. The sequence continues at coordinate 10,907,512 of OU611755.1, forward strand.
CCTAGAACTCAGCAAACACCCACAGATGCGGCCGCTCTCCAGGCTCTTCCTAGGCACAGCATGAATCAGGCAGTGCATCTTGTGCTCCCTTTAACTGAACATGACACGCTCCCAAAAAGTGCATACAGAATCCTCGGATGGTGCACCAGCAAGTGCTGTGTTGGTCCATGTCTCTTCCACTTGCCAACAGCCTCTTATCCATGCAACAAACAGCCATGATGCTCAATAGCAAGATGCATGCAGAGCGGCTCCGGTCTTACTGTACAGTGCTGGCTTGCAGCACACAGAGGATACAAGGCTCTGGACTAGATTCACCATTCTTGCGTTTCATCAGAGACAGATACCCCTGGCGCAAGGACGTGGGTAATAGAAACAGAGAGCACACAGTAAAAGAGCCCCATTCACATTCAGGCAACACCTCACACCCTCAGCTTTCATGATCGCTCGCCAACAACTCTAACTTGGCATGACAGTGCAGATATTTTCCATGCTTGACAATTTCTTAAATGGAAAGGTGCATTTTACCTTTTTGGTGCAACCACCTGCACGTTGTATGTAATTTTGGATCAAGTTTAGCATCAAACTTCTGACAGGCTGCACTTTGCTTGCCTGCTCCCTCACCCATTTACAGAAAGAGGGGGCGGCCACGTGTGGGAGAGAATCATGCTCGGCATGCGGTGAGGCTGTGCCATCTCTTTGCAAGCTTGATTGATGCCTAGCTGGTGTACACTATCTGCATGTGGCATACTTACACTGTATGCATATGGCATAAACACAAAGAAGAGGGTTAGGTTGGTTGACGGTGTGCAGCATGCCTTGTGATGTTTGATTTGGACACCTCCTGCCCATAACTTCTGTTCAGCATGTTTTGCTCCATTTTGCCTGTTATCTCACAAAGGCTTTAAAGCATGTCATCTTACAAATTTAAATCCAAAGGCATCACCTGCCACCCTGCGCTTTTTTTTCCAGCTTGCACACCTAGGCTGTGCTTACCCCAGTGATTGATGCAGGTTGGTGGCCTGCATGCCTGCCATGTTGCTTTTGATTGGTGGCCTGCATGCCTGTCATGTTGCTGTTGTGTTTGCAGCCTCGTATCGAGACAATCACCAGTAACTATTTGAGCAAAAATTGATTGAGCACACCTAGCAAGTTTTTGCGGTGTATCTAAGATCGCACCAGGCGTGTATAATGGGCAATGATGAAACCACCCCAAGCAGCTTCAGGTGCCACCTACTTGCGCTGACAGCTTATCAATCACCTAGTTCTCCCCTTGTGCTGGTGCTGCAGGTGCCCCCTGCTTGCACTCTCAGCTACGATTGGGAACCCCACAGAGTTTGCTGCCTGGCTGCGGCGGGTCAAGGAGCAGCAGAGACTCCAAGATCAGCAGGCTGGAGATGTGCTGCAGACCAGTGCACATGCTACCAGCCTCAAAACGAGTCCCTATGCCGTCCACCTGGTCATCCACACTGAACGGTACAATGACCTCCAAACCTCTGTGTATGTGCTCCCCTTACAAGCCCAGGAGCTGTGCCCAAGTGACCTGGTGGTACACTCAGCCCCAGGCAGCCGTGCAGCCACCTTGACAGAAAGCAACCCAAGCTTGGGGCGCATGGAGCGGCTGCACCCGCTTGCGAGCGTTGATCTGCAGGCGCTGGCGCAAAGTACCAGCCAGGACGGCAGTGCTGTAGGCATGGGCATGATGCCAGACGAGGGCCTTGCTTTGTACTGCGCAATGGTGGAAGCGGCTCGGGGTGCAGCAGAGCACGCGGCCAGGGAGGCCGGCAGCCAAGGCGCAGAGGAGGCGAGCAAGATGCTGCAGCAGCTGATGGCCCTTGCTCCTGAGCAGGCATTGGCACCTCCAGGCCTGCAAGCTGGGGCAAACAAGGGGGACAATCAAGGTCATGGCAGCAGCAGCAGCAGCAGCAGCAGCTTGACAGCGCTCCTGACCCGGCCAGCAGCAAAGCGCTGGTGCAGCATGGTGTGGGTGCAACTGGAGGCATGGTGCCGAGCTGGGCCGCTGTGGGCCGCTGCTGCGGCAAGAGTCAAGCAGCAGCTGTGCCGTGCAGTTGAGGATGGCAAGGCCGCCTATGAGGCACGGCATGCAAGGAATCAGGGGCGGGATGGGGCGCATGGAGATGAGCAGCAGCTGGTCCACATCATGCTGCTGTTGAAGGCCTTGGCAAATGAGGACAAACTGCCTGTGATTGTCTTTAACTTCAGCAAGAGGTGGGGGCCCCTTGCAGCATTGAATTGGACGTGTGTGCATCTGGTCATGCGTGGGTGTAGATGCCTTGCATGATTGCTCTAGCTGCAGAAACATACATTAGACATCAAATTAAGTCATTGATTTTCCTCCTCAAGTGTTTGAAATACCAACAAGCGTGCGCTTGTGTTGGTAATGTGTATGTGTGGGAGATGGCTGGTTCAATGAGCTAGTCACACATGTCCTTGATATACGCCAGAACAGGAATAGATTTTCTGCTTGAGAGAAGGATCCTTGCTAATTTGTTTGGAGCGAGAATCACTTTTCTAATGTGCATAGTAGTATCTGGTAATGTGTCTGTGACCAAAAAAAGAAGCATGCACTGAAGACTAAGCAGTGCTGTCTTGTCAACAAGTAACTACTTGTAGCCAATACGCGCCTTCATTCACAAGAGCCAAACCCCATATCTTTGTTTGTTTGTTGTTTTTAAGAGCTCATCTCGAACCTACACCTGACAACGCTTTTCATGATAACAGTCCTCATTTACTTTTTGCTCCTATGTTGTGCTCTGCAGCATGTGTGGCATTTATGCACACACGCTAATGAAGCAGCTGAAAAATGCAGAGCAAACCAGCCGCAAAAAGCATGGGCAGCAGCTCGCAGAGAAGCTTGCAAAGAGGCAGCGGCAGGTGAGCATGATGGGTGTGCAACAAGGACGGTACGATTGCCAGGATGCTAGCGCCGAGTGCTCTACCTTTGTGTGTGCTGGCCGTTTTTCGTCAACTTGATCTGTGCATAACCTCCTTTACAACAAGTCTACAATTGACTCATTGGTGCAGTGGTGCAGACCAGGGCTTTCATGTACATAATTTCCTTTATAACAAGTCTACGATCGACTCATTGGTGCTGGTGCAGGGGTGCGGACCAGGTCTGTCACGTGACTTTCCTTTATAACAAGTCTACAATTGACTCTTTGGTGCTGGTGCAGGCCAGGGCTTTCATGTGACTTTCCTTGAGCAGGAAACAAAAGGCACGAGCCAGGCTTATGTGTTAGCCTAGTGTTAGAACATGTTTTCCGCAAAGGACTGATTGCAGCCGAGCTTCTGTTGGGGGCATTGTGTTCTTGCTACAGAGATCTGTACGAGCGCAATACAATTTCGGACTGTTCTCCATACATCCATAGGTGGACGCCAGGGCGCAGGCAAGAAGCCAGGCAAGCAAGAATGGTCAAGATGCTGAGGAGGCAGATAGGAGTGACCCTGTTCTAGCTGCACCCTTTGAGGTCATCGACGGCATCTTGTACTCCCTGGATGAACGACCATCTCCTTCGTTCTCCTTCACGCCCTTGGACACCGGATGTGGCAATGAGCTACTAGAAGCCGTGGAGGTGCGGTACCTGGGTGCGCAGAATGCATGAAGAGGAGAGTCAAGAATGTGGAGTTGGACGTTTCAAGGTGCCAAATTAAGATGATTTAAGTTGATGGAACAGTCCTTCCTACCTGCCTGTTTTATGAAAGGACGCATCATCTGCCATTGCCTCACTCATATCTTGTGGCATCGGGTCAAGACATTTTATGGGCTTCATTATCTGAGGGTGAGCCAGCTAAATTCAAACGGGTAAGCCAGCTAGCCAAGGCTTGAAACCTTTGTGATAGAAAATGCAACAAATTGAAGATGCGGTACCTCAAAAGTGTATTTACTCGGGCATCTGTTTGGACATTTTTGTGGCAGAACACCTAATTTGTTACAACATTTCTTCTGCTACTTTCCTTCAAAACACATGGGGACCCTTTTTCAACATGACTGCTTTGTAGAACCTGCGACCTTACGTCCCTGATGAAGGCCTTCTTGAAGCCCTGATGCGTGGCATAGGAGTCCACCACAGCAGCCTTCCAAAAGAGTACAGGCAGCAAGTGGAGTCTTTGTTCAGGGCAAGGGTCCTGCAGGTACAGAACTTTGAAAGTGCTAAACACGCATTGAAATATGGCTCATGTCCTGTCATTGTTGCTCCAGCATGAAAAAGAGTTGGAGCTACTTATCTTTAAAAACACATTTCCAAGCGCTCATGGACTTGTAATTTACATTTAGTAAAGGAGGGGAAGCGTCATCATTATGGAGGTTAGGCTTGGGCCAGCCACACATTGTTCTGTTGCTCCAGATGTAGCCCTCTCCCCTTGCAGTTGCACTTCCTTCTGTATTACAATCACACACAAATTGTGTATTGCAGCCGCATTTCATCCTGCATTGCAGCTGCACTTCAATCTGTGGTGCAGCTGCACTCCATCCTGTTGCTCCAGCTTTAAGTGTATCTCCTTGCAAACGCATATGCAGCGTTTGTTTGGCGTTTAAAAATGCCCAACTTTATGTTTCAAAGCACACGCTTCAGATCATAAGCTCTGGCGGTGGACGAACGTGCAGAGCAGACAGGGGAAAAAAAAGAAAACCTACGTAGGCAGTGGCAACCCCCTACATCAATGAAGGAAAGGGGGCCATATTGGTTCAAAGGCCATATGACCACCCCACCACATGTGCAGATCAGACCTATTGAGCAGAGAGGTGATATTTCCTGAACAGTTCAAACACACACACACACACGCACGCACCCGCACACACATACACACATACACACGCAAGCAGTTCTGTTCAATATGCGTGAGACACACATGCAAGCTCATCATGACCTGATTTGTCCATAGGTTGTCTTTGCCACTGGGACTCTAGCCTATGGCATCCACATGCCGTGCAAGACAGTGGTCATGGCAGGCGATTCAATGTTCCTTGATGCCTTGAACTTCAGGCAGATGTCGGGGAGGGCTGGACGCAGGTGAGATGTGATGAAGTTGCAGGCAGTGCGCAAAAGGAAGCATTTGGAGCACATGTTGGAAAATAAGCAGCTGTCTAGCTTCTGGTAATTTTGAAGAGGATGCTTGCCATGGCCATGTGCCGTGTGCTATAAAGTTAATCAATGTCAAAACGCGGAAGTTGGAAATGCCTTGCTTTCTGGCACCTTACATGTGTAGCAGAGTTGATCTTGTTAGCAATGCATCTTGTCAGCAATGGACAGGCTGCCTCACAGACTGCTATGGATCTGTTTATTTGCAAAAGCATGTTAGGTTGCTACGGTGACTCTCATTACTAAATTTTTACACTTACTAACAAAGAACAGTAGCATTAAACACAATGTGATTCGGCAGAGAGCAAAGTGTAATGAACAAAGTGGCTCATCTGACACTCTCGCGCTTCAGAACTCTCAAATCCTGGCTTATGACAAGGTTTTGATGGCACTTGTGGAATTGAGCGGAATGTTTACAATCCGCTTGCTTGCAAAGTTTCTCTAAGACAGGCAGGTGTTGCAGCAGCTTGGAAAGAAAGAGGGTGGGAACCCCAACAGTGTAGGTTGTTGCACTTCTGGCCAACAACCAAACTGGAATGTATCCGTGCAGGAACACACAACTGTTCCTGCTGCGGTTCAAAAGTTCAATGGTTTTGGTGACCTTGTGATGCAAATGCTTGCAGAGGCCTGGACAGCCTGGGCCATGTCATTTGGTACCATGTGCCCTTGTTCAAGATTCACCGCGTCATGGCAGCACCCCTTCCCAGGCAAGTCCAAACGAGCGCAAGCAGCTACGCCTGCTTTTACATTGCTTCAAAGCAGCACCCCACCCTATCAGGAAGCTTGCGTTTCTGAGCTGTGTGCGTGAACACATGCCAACTACATGAAATAAGTGCATTATGGTGGTTTGAATCAGATTTCCCTTGGTGTCCATTCACTCTGATGCAGACTCCGTGGCCAGTTCCTGCTCTTGCCAAGTTTGACAATGAGGCTCGCACTGCTCTCTCAAGGGAGAAGCGCCAAAGGAGCTGGGAAGAAAGGTGTGTCTTCCCCGGAGTGGCTGTGGAAAGGGTGTTGTACAGGATTGCGCAAGGTTTTGATCTTTTTCCCTTGAGCATTTGTACAACTATAAACTAAGCAGGAGCTGTGTTGTCCTATGTCAAACATGTGTAGCTGGCTCATCTCAGGGCTGTTTTGCGTCCAGTAAACAGGCATCACAGTGGAGAGGAATGGAAAGGGAGCTCTCAGCAAAAGACCTGGGCAATCAAGTGGGCTCTCAAAGACATTCATGTTTTGTCTGCTATTAATGACAGGTCATCGAGTGGCAGAAGACCTCATGGCATGCATCATTCGCTCGTCATTCCTGCGGGATTCCATCCCACAAGGGGGAACTGGCATGGTGAGGAGCGCGGTATGTCCGAGCTGAAAGTGTGCATACTATGCAGTGTAGTAGGTTGAGTATGAAATGCAAATGGCCCAGGTTGAAAAGTTGAGACACAGCCTTTTTCCGAATTGTGTTGCTTCCTGCAACCAAAGCTTTCCATTTTTCCCTTTGAAAGTTGTCTCCAGTCCCTTCATGGAAGGGGAGCTGCTAGGTAGCAAGCTTCTTTACGCTCCTGCTGCCTTCCAACTCTTCCTTTGCCCCTTCCTTTTTCTTGGCTTGATCCCATAGGACGTGGCTATGTCCTCTGCCCTGTGTAAACACATAACAAATGGTAGCTTGTTCTTATTAACCAAACTAGGCCAAGTAAAAGGTTGGTGTTGAACCTCCCTCAATTCTCAACAACGCCTAGGGAGCCTTTCCTTCATCTCATTCTGCAACCTATGTTGCCTCCTGGTTAAAATTGACCTTTCAATGGGACCAACCAGTGGCAAACTAACGCATAAGGAATTGTGAACATTCAGCTACATTGCATCAGGCACAGAACATTGCTGATGATTGCTGTGCATTGTTTTTGCAAAAAAATGCTTACCATGCAACTGAACCTGGTGCAGGGCATGGACCGTCTGCAGCAGCAGCTGCTGCACACCTTTTGCAGCACTGTGCGCTTGCTCATGAGCAGCTCATTGATGAACGAGCGTGGTGAAGCAACAGGGCTTTCAGGGCTTTGCTCGCACCTGTAAGTAGTTGAGAAAGAAAAGAAAGAAAAGACTACGCTTGCCAAGTCTGGTCGCACCTGTAAGTAGCCAGCCTTTGCTTTACGGGTGGCTTGCTTAACATTCACAGCTTGAATTACCTGTGCCAACAAAAGAAAGAAAAGAAAAGCCTTGGCCCGCCAAAAAGCCGCGTGCATTAAGGAAAGGTTCCTTAATAATGGAAAGGTTCCTAGTAAGCTAGCAAGGGTCTCACCTGTGCCATCCTTTGCTCTCAATGTGTTCCCAGGTCCTCACTAAGCGAGCATGATCGGTTTTTATTGACATGTAGCAATTCTTAGAAAACCATGTGAACAACAGCTTCAGGCCTAGGGTGTTTGTGTGATGCCTCCGCGCGCGCGCACACATGCACGCACGCGCACACACACACACACACACACACACACACACACACACACACACACACACACACACACACACACACACACAACACACACGCACACACACACACACGCACACGCACACACACACACACACACACACACACACACACACACACACACACACACACACACACACACACACACACACACACGCGCGCGCGCGCGCGCACGCACACGCACGCACACACACATACACATACACACACATACAAATACACCCTAGGCCTAAACCCTAAGCTATTTGCAGGGGACAAGTCTTGCTAATGAAGCTCACTGGTTGGCCACATCTATTCCTTTGCCACTTGCAGCTTTTGGACAGAGCCTGCCAACTTTGCTTTGGTTGCCTTGCTTGGCTCGGGCTCCCTTGCAAAGTTGATGTCCAGTAAAAGGGTGAGGAGTTTTGTGTGGGTTATTTTAGCTACTGAGTGTGGGTGCCCAACACATGTTTGCCACAGCTGCTGCTAGGCACAGTGAAAAAAGTAAGAAAGCAATGGCTGCACATGATATTTGCGGACATTGCTCTGAGACAGGAGCTCATAGCCATTTGCAGGCACCCACTACACAGCCCCTGCCTGTCTTTGTGCATAAAGTACTGATTCCAGAGCTTTGCACATTTACTCCTTCATCCAGAGCTGTTTTGGTTCTTTTTGCTCATATCACATGGTAAAGCTATTCCAGTTTTTGCTATTGCCAACGCTTCACAGGATACCCAGTCCAAGCAGAATGCGCTTGCCTGTGTGGTTGCGCACCTTTTTGAGCGCATCCCCATTCAGCCCAATCGGGCAAGGAGAATGAGAGAAGAAGCCATTGAGACCACATCATCATCTCTTGTCATCCTGCCAAAGCTGCCTAAGGAGTGTGCGCAGACACTAAGCGCCTTCAATGCACACGTGGGTTGTTGGAGTTGCAAAATGGCTGGTGTGGTGCACGGGTGCTGCTTGCTTGCCATGGTGGGCATTGATGTAGGGGTGTTGATGTTGGGATGTTGTCATGGCGGGCTTTGTGGTATATAGTGGGCATTGATGTAGGAGTGTTATTGTTGTAGGGATGTTGTCATGGCGGGCTTTGTGGTATGTATAGTGGGCAGTGAGGTAGGGGTGTTTTGGTTGTAGGGATGTTGTCATGGCGGGCCTGTGGTATGTATAGTGGGCATTGATGTAGGGGTGTTTTTGTAATAGGGATGTTGTCATGGCGGGCCTGTGGTATGTATAGTGGGCAGTGAGGTAGGAGCGTTATTGTTGTAGGGATGTTGTCATGGCAGGCCTGTGGTATGTATAGTGGGCAGTGAGGTAGGAGTGTTATTGTTGTAGGGATGTTGTCATGGCAGGCCTGTGGTATGTATAGTGGGCAGTGAGGTAGGGGTGTGGGCCAGCTGTTACCCACAGTGTCAGAGGGACGGCAGTGCCTCACCACCTGCTGTCATTTGGAATCAATTCTTAATGTGCAATGCCTTCTGCCGTGCCTGCCTCCCTTCTTATGAAACGTGATGAAAGGTGCGAGCTGGAATGCAGTGGTTGCCTGCAAACAGAGGAAGGAGATGTGTGCAGCACCGAATCACCACTGCACCCAATATCCTTGCCTGATCGAGGCATGATGAGGAGCACAGCAGGTCATCTTGCCTGACCATGCTGCAGGTCCTGGACACAGCCAGTCAGTGCATCATTTCCTTTGCGGAAGCGCTGGAAGCACAGGCAATGCAAAACCCGGGCCAGGCCGCCCAGATGCAGCTGGAAGATGCAACGCTGCCCTTATCCGGCTTCACGCATTATGCTCCTCTTCAGCAGCACCAGCAGCTCCAGCAGCAGCCGCACAGAGGTGCTGATGCTGCCCCTGAGACGCCAAGGCTGGCAAGCCTCCTGCAGCCTGCCTTGCCTGTGTCCAACACAAATGTGTGGCTGCCTGCTCAGCACAGTGTGGCTGCCTGCCCCTTTGCCTGCCTGAGCGGACACGGCGATCGCTTCTGCAGCGTGGCTGAGCTAGTGGGGTCCACAAAGCAGCGCATTTGCGTGGATGCATCTGCCATCCCAGTGAGCCGCCCCAGCAGCAGCTTGTGCACTGCGCTTGCCACACTGAAACTGGTCCAGCTGACTGCTCTTTGAACAGTGTCAACATGGCCATGCTTGGTCTTTTTGTATGGCATCAGGCACGATAAGCGAACTGGGGCTGCAAGATTGAAAACTTTTCCACACTAGTGCTCCTCCAGCATGGGTTTGCAGGATTGGAAAGGGGCCTGGCGCCACACGAGGCTTTGAATAGATAGAGGTGTTATAAGGGGCTCCTGCTGGTCATGTTCATCCTTTGGGAGGGGACGCGTAGCTTCCAGATCAATGAGCAACATCAATAGCGCCCACAACAGAAGCACATCATTGAGAGCATCTCTGGCACTGAGCCTCTGTGTCGGTCCTCTTTGTGCACAGGTGGTTGATCTGTGTGACCGGCACGGTCAGCCGTACCCATTAAATGCTTATGTCTACGACTTCTTCAAACATGGGCAACCACAGACGATCACATGCGATAATGGGGTAAGTATGATGTGGATCCTTACGCTCTGGTGGACATATGTACCTGCTCGCCAAAAACAATGTCTGTAGTGTTACAAAAGACAGCAAGCCAGAATGGTGATTGCAGTGAGTCATCAAGGCTGCATGCTGGGCAGTGACGTTGCTTACCCATTCCAGCACAGTGGGCTCGGCTGCAAGGCAATCAACCCTAAGCAGACTGCTGACGCAGGGGCACAACGCTTAAGCAGCCACCCACACAGCGCTATGCCCTAAACCATGCTGCTACTGATATGTGCTTGTATTCTATAGGTGCTGGATGGAGATGCCTGGGAATCGTTCCGCTCCATCCAGGGCATCCTGCAGGCAATTTCCACATCCCTCGAGCTGATTATGCTGGATCTTCAAAAAGCTGGTGGATTGAGCGGATCCAAAGATATGGAGATGATTGTGACCGGCTTCAAGGAGGTCCTTGGCATTTTTCAAAGAAAGTTCCAAGCCTACAGCAGCATTCCCCCTTTGCACGGATTGTGATGGGTGTCGAGTGGAGGGAGGCCTTCATGGGATGCAGGTGATGGTGGAGGGGTGGTGGATGCAATTTTGAGGGCTGAAAAGCTGGAGTTGCGACCTGGGTTTCTTACGCACTAAATCCGTTTTCTTCATGTTTCTTGATCAAATGTGGATCAAGTATTTTATTGGAACAAATTTTTTGAAGCCTTGTTGAAGGAGAGGCTTGTCTGGCTGTTGTCACCAGCACTTTAATGAGTGAGCCCATTTTAATTGGGAGTGAATGACCAAAAGGCAGTTAAAAGGCTCTCAAAACCTATGTTTCACGGCTACCGATGCATCAGGGTTTAGGTAACTTCTTTGTGAAGCATATTATCCATGCGTGGAGAAGTCTGGACAATCTGACCCCACAAGCGGCTCATGTTTCAAGTGGAATCATAAAAACGTACCAAACATGCTTTGGCATACCACTGGTCGCTGTGCCAGGCTGGTGGAATGAAAGGAAGTGGACCAAAAAGCCTTTGCTACCTCTTTACCTGCGACAAATGTTCCTCATAGACCAGTACGATATATCTCAGGCTTACGCCTTTCCAGTCATAACTTTTGAGTGGAAGCCCAACGGCGTCGTGGAAACAATGCACATACAAGCTTAGAATTTGCACCAACTGTGACTGGCACACTGTACAAGACCGTCTTGTGACCGTCGTGAGGTAGTGCACATTACCCTGGACTTCCCTCCACAGGACTGGAAAAAACTTTTGCACTCAGTTCCAGCACCTGTTTAGTTCTGCACCCCCAAGTAGTGCATCACGTCTTAGAGACTTCATGAACCAGGCTGATGTCCTAGGATTAGCCACTGGCAAGTTTGTGTTGGCGTGCCTGAAGTGCTGTGGCCAAGCTTCATTTCTTTTGGACTTGTTCTCCAGGTCGGACTGGTCAGGTTACAGGCACTTTTTTGCTTCTGCTAAGCTGCCCTGAGGTGATTGGTGGGTTAAAATGCGAAGTTGGATCAAATGCTCATCCTCGTCCAGGCAGCGGGGGGTTCCGATTTCGAGCCCTTGTGGCGGTGGGGGTCGGCCCTTCCTTAAGACAACGCTTGTGGTGTGAGCCGCTTGCATAGCTTTTCCTTTTCCATTTCCTGCCCTCATAGGCAGGAACAGCGATGTAATCCTTTCCTTCCTTCCTTCAAGAAAGGAAGTTCCTTCCTACAAGGAAGTTCCTACTGACATCCATCTGGTATGTCTTCTCAACAGACCAACAAGAAGTCATGGGACAGGGTTACAAGGGTTACAAGGGGTTGGCCTGCAGCCCGAGAATCTGGCTGATCGGCTGCTGGTGAAACATTCTCATCCAGCAACAAAAATTGAAGTCATGGGACAGTCATCAGTTTGGTTTCTGGAGGCAGCATAACCTGGCAGGTGCTGCGATTACATGCAACCCCAGAGTAAACCAACTCTCTATCAGTACCAAGCTTAATTGATATTTGTGGAATGCGGCATGCTGGTGTGCAATTCTGCCAACTTTAGGCCATAGAAGCAGGGTGGACAACTACCCCCCAAAAAAACAGGTGTTAATAAAATGTTCTCACTGGCAGCATAGGCGGGCCCTAGCCTGGAACACTTAAGCTTGGTTGCAAAATGTCTTTCAATTAAAGTTCACCTGTCCCAAATTGGGGTCTATATGCCAAATTAGCTGCAGCGCATACCCTGCTTTTTGCCTACCTAGTCTCCATTCCCGACCACCCACTGCACCAAATTGGGTGCTGTTTTGGTGATTTGGAGTCCTTGCACCAAAAGAATAGAAAAAGAAAAGAAGCGCGTAGGCAGTGAGAACACTCACCACATTAATAAAGGAAAAGGAGACATGTTGGCTCAAAGAGCCGTGAGTCTCTGTCATGCGAGATCAGCGTCATGCACACATCACCAACCTGGGAGCTCATATAACGTTAAATCGTGGTCATTGCTGAATCATGGTTAAGCAATCAGTTGGTTAGTCTGCTACACTTGTTCTTGAACAGGCCCAACAACTGGTCAACCGGTTGTTGAGAAATGGATGCTGTAACGTCCAGGGTTGCCAACATCCATACAACAAAGGACAAGGGTTGCTGGGATTCTGGATCTGCTGTTCAATGCCGCACTCCCGCATGATGCAGCACAGCACTGATTTTTAACACACATACTCAGCTTTGGTCTCCACACTATTCTCCTGGATGTTGGTGGGACCTGCTATACTGATCATACCTTAAACCATTTCAAACAACTTGGACTGGATTACCAACGGGCCCATAAACTTGCTCAAAAAATCCATGCCCATTTGGTTCAGTATGCCCATAAGCTTGTTACCACTAGGCGTGCTATGGAAAATAGTAATGCTTCTCACAGCCAGGTTCTGGAGCCGGGTGCTTCCAGTAACCCTCCAGATCCCCATTAGCTTTTTCTTCTTTGTAGCTTTGTGGTGGAGGAGGCTCACGGCTCTTCTGACCCAATGTGTCTCCTTATCCTTTATTGATGTAGGGAGAGTTTCCTCTGCCTACGTAGTTTTTTTTTCTTTTTTTCTTTTTTTTCTTTTTTTCTTTCAGCTTTGGTACTAGGTTGCCAGGCCTGCTCCCCTATGCCCTCCCCCAAGGCATAGGGATTACTACTCTGTCATTTGCTTGGCTTACACGGTTGCGAAGAGTTGATGTAAAATCCAGACCAATGGATATTGCTGGCTAAGAAAAGACAAGTCCAATCTAGACAACAATTCTAAACAACTGGTTGGCCAGTTGTTGGGCCAGATAAAGAACAAGGGTAGCAGGCTAGTCAACTGACTGGTTAACCATGATTCAGCAATAACCACAATTTATTGTGACATCCCCTCACTAGAACCACCACCAAAAGAATAGCATCATGCAATGATTGCAAAAAGAACGGAGCAAAATACCCAGTGGTTGGTCAGTTACAGAAATTTGGCCATTTCCCTGAAAGGATATTTCAACACATAGGGTGCCAAAGAGATCGATTTTGACCTCCTCTTTTCTTTTTTGTGAGTACTTTAGTAATGTGTATGGAGGTCACAAACACAGAAAATCTTGGCAGTTAGAGTCAGTCCCAGGTTGGAGCTGTGGGCCCTTTTGGGGTGATCTGAGGCCAGGAGAGTGATCTGGGGTCCTCTGAAATTAATAAATTTTTGGTGAACAAGATATTTATGGACTAATAATCATCTGCATGATTAGAATCAAGGAGAGAAAAACGGGAAAGAGCATATCCGCGGTATAAGGGAGTTGTCCACCTCTGCTATAGAAGCCCTCCAGGAGGCCCACCCACACCACCAATTTTTGCTGTTCGACCCCCAGAATTAAATACCCTCAATGATTGGCGTTTGGGCCAATAAGCAGCATCGTGTCCACAGCTATAGCGTCCCTATGTCCTTCCTAACACGTGATCGATCAATAGGATATCCGAGATGTTACGTGATCCAAACGTTTAAATTATGGAGACCCATTCCCCTGCATTCTGGCCACAGTACATCTCAAAGTTAAAGTACCTAAATGTTTTCCTGCGGGGGTCACGGAAACTCAAATTCTTTATAACGAGCCACAGAAGCCGTGGAACTTGCCATCCTTTCTTGCTAAAAGCAATAGATGGGTTCTAACTGGGGTTCCAAGAGGCTTCGAGACCTCTTGAGAGGAACCGATTCGGGCAATGATTCCTCCAAGCCTCCTCCCCTCAAGCTGCAGAAGCAGCAGAAGCAGCATATATGCTGCTTAGGCCGCGGTCACACCTGTAATTAATTACGCCATAATTACGTTTCATAATTACGCTCCATAATTATCTTTATGCGTAATTAAGTCCGGTGCGGTCACACCGGACATAATTACGCAAAAATTAATTAGCTGCAATAAGTTGGTTTATATTACTGTGGGTGATGACGTGGTCCCTGAACCTTTTATTTGTGTTTCATGAAGGTGGAGGAGTCAGTAACACTCCTCCAGCCTAGGCCTCCTCTTAAGGATGACAACAGAAAATACATTCCTGGTTGGAGGCCATCAACACTCTTCTTCCAGCAATATTGAGCAGTGCGCATGCGGCCTTGCCCCTAGGGATGCAAGCCTGCTAAGCAAGAGAAATGAGGGGCTATCACGCTTATAATCAAAGGTTACGTATGCCTTCTGGATCATGCCAGCAATTATATTCAAAATGAGACGAAACATTTCATATATTTTGCACAGATATCCTCTTTAATCAAAAAAAAGCAGTGCACTTTAAAATGTCCACCAGCCTACGAGGACAGGTCCCCTCTGTGGGGAGCCAGACAGTGCCCTTCACATTCTTTTAGGGTGTAGGCATTCCATCATACCAAGTGTGGAAACCGAGCGCCACAATATTGCTAGCAAAACCCTTCTTTAAGGTGTCAGCCAAGGCCCTCTTGGACAGGCCTTGCCTCCATAGAATTGGCAGCGCGGGTTGTCTTGCTTTGCAGAACCTTCAGACCCTTGAGCTCAAAAAAGACCCTTCGTGATTTTCCAGAAGTAAAGCCTCACTTTTAGTTGCCATGCTGCTCTTGTATGAACATGAATGCATGGCAAGGACATTCATAGATGCCAGAAGCATAAGTGAGCTCTAAATTTTTTGTGCTAATTTTACTGCAATTACAGTGCTTATAAGCATGTTTCACATGCATCAGGATTGACACGAAGGACTTCATGATGCAATTCCAGTCAAGAAGCCTCTGAAGAAGCTGGCAATTACTTCTTCCTTCTCCCGGGGCCCATCGCACGACCTTTCTTATAGAGCAGGAGAAATTATGTTAGCTATAGCTGCAACCCTAGGGAGGCCTCTGTGTCCTTTCCCTAGGCCAGCGCCAGGGTCCCGGCGTCTCTTTCTGACTTTTACCTGTATCCTACCGATTTTTGGAGTAGGAGCAGATGAGCAACAGGATAGATTGAGGTTAGAGCTCATATTTGCCTCAGGGGAGTCATTATCTGGGGGAGCTCTACCTTCTGGATAGTGGTGGTGGCGGAAAGAAAAAGTTGGGAACATAATTATTTGTCGTAATGATGCCCCTCTCTACCATAATTACGTTTTCCTAATTATAATCACGAAAACGTAATTATGGACATAATTATGTAGTGTGATCGCTGAGATAATTATCTTTTCCCTAATTATAATTACGAAAACGTAATTAAATGCGTAATTAATTACAGTGTGACCGGGGCCTTATATAAGGAATCAGTTCGGGAAATTTTTGAAAATGGAATGCAGAATGATCAAAATTAATAAATGGAAGATTTTCGTCTGCATACGGACGACATCTTTTGGATATATGTCCGCGAGGTCAAATCAGATCGGGGTGGAATAATGCATGCTGGCACGTCTTTTTCTGCAAATGTTTGGATTTTTGTAATCCCTTCAACTTCCTTTACGCACAGGCTCACACCGCTACATTTGCCCATGGAGCTTGAGCTTGGCTCTTTGCCAAAGGTGTTGCTCATTGGCTGGGGTTGGGAATTAGTAGTAGCCTTCTTATGTTGTCCTGCACCTGCTGTTTGGGCTGCTCGCCTTCCCAGCCACTCATCTTCCTTTCAAGTCACACAGGACTTGTTGCAACCAAATGTTAATGCAGAACTGGGCAGCCAAGAGGCGGCTCCTAGGGCTCTGCGCGGGGGGTGCAGCAATGTGCACCTGCCTGGTTGTGCCCCTTATGTCCTGGGCGTTTTCTTTTGCACCGTTCCAAGCAGTATTTTTGGTGAGTTCAATCTCCTGACACATATGGATACTTGCAGCAACAATAGCAGCAACAACACACTGATGTTGCTGCAAGCAGCAAGATGACGTTTCAAAGCGATGAACAGAAGCTCTCAAACTGATCCCACCACAGGTCGAGGCTCTCTTCTTGCTCAAGCAACGCAGAAAATGGAACAAGCTGTCAGCCCTCGTTCCTTCCTCATTGCATGCACACAATCACAACGCTCACTCCAGCATTCAAGCTAAAGCTTGGGCCGCACACAAAGAGGTGAGCTACTGCGTGCGGGCATGGTGGGCAGGAATAATGTCACCCATTACAGCTAACATCGAGCTTAGTCCTTGCATTGCAAGGAACACACACACACACACACACATCACACATACACACACACACATACACACAACACACACAGCCTAAGTTACTTCACATAAAGTATTGTTTGTTAGTGGACTGTGGATCATATTATGTGATGCTGCATCCATCATCATGCCCTGCACGTCCAATTTTTGCTGCGACTTCATGTTTCAAGCATGTAACCTGCCTGGCCAAGCCTACGTTTTACCCACTTGCAGGTTCTACATAGCTTTCATGCCCTAGACCATGACCCATTCACGTGGCTGAGCCAATGGTTTAAGGTGAGATTCTGAAGCTTCTTTGTGTGTATGTCCTGACATTTTTACGATGGCAGCATTGTAAGCATCCACTTTAGTGATTGAAACTTTTAATGGAAGCTGCCCAAAGTGTCCTGACGCCATCCAGCCCGTGCTCCGCCTGCAATGCTGTCACTGCAAGCTTCTCAGCAGTGTCTCAAGTGTAGTTCCTTCAGAGGCACTGCCATCTCCATGGCACAGTGATACAACCTGACAGAGGCGTGTGCTCCTCTGTGCGTCTCCCCCAGGGTGCTGATGTGGAGACCATCAGGGCCGAGAATGTTGCAGACCTGTTGGCTGTATCTGCATGGGGAGCGGGTGGGAGGTGGGCTTTGTTGTGTTCAACTCTTGAGCCCCAGCAAAACGTGCAGCTACCACCTGGTGCTTCCATGACGAAGAGATGAAGGGTGTTTGCTTTGTTGAATAGGCGTGTATGACGTTGACCAAACAAACAGTGCTGCCTGATATTGCCTGCGATGCAAGCAAAAGCCATTAGAGCCTGCTGTCTCCTGAACGAGTTGCTTGCACTTTGTAGGCTGTCATCAAAAGAATTTCACTCTTTTAAGGTGGTCCTTCTCTCATCCTTAGTTTGACTTTGCTGCACCTGCACCTGAAACCTTGCTTACAAGTTACTTCTTTTTTTGTTTTGTTTGATCCCCCTGGGGCCTGCTTGCTGTTCCTCCCTGCCTGGGAACCCCGTTCTTGACCTTTAAAAAGGTTCTGGTCGTCCTTTCCCTTCCTTTGTCAAATTTGCTTCCTCAACCAAAGTATTTGGAAAGGTGGGACACGTACCCTAATATGCATCCTTCTTGCACCTGCCCAGGGAGCAAGTGCATGCACTAGGCTTTGCGGAGGATTTAGATCTCATGGTCCACGAGCTGGAGGAGTACTGTGAGCACTACCGCAGCAGGAGCGGCTGCAGGGGCAGCAGCAGCAGCAGCGCCCGGAGCAGCGCAGACCTGATTGTCAGCTGTGGAGATCAAGTCGGCAAAGCCTGTCATAGTGGCTCATGCGGAGCTACCCACAGCGCCACCTCAGCTGGCAACCACTTTCAACCACATGCACCCCAATCTCCCTCCTCCTTGCCGCCCAATCCTCAACAGTTTCCCCTCACAACCTCCACCGGCAATCCAACTGCCATCCACTCTCACCATAACCCCGCACCCGCCGGTGCCAACAGCACCCCCCCCTTCCGCTTCCAGCAGGGCACGTACCCCAGCCCCATTGCCCAACAGGCCTCAGTCTCAGCCCCCTCTTTCTACCAGCACACAACTGCGCCCCTGCCACATTGGTATCGGCCAGTGCTGGTCTACGGAGCCTTTGAGTTCATGGCCTGGATGGTGGGTGAGACAGCTTACATGTTTAGATATGGCTGATGTGCAAAACAGATTCAGCAGCGCCGACGTTGTTTCTGGGCCAATCTGTTACAGTAAAAATGTTACAGTTTCTGCTCGTACAATGGAGCAGTACTGCTCAACAACCTGTTGCGGATGCCCTGCTTGCTCTGCCTTGATGTCCATGACACACATGACAGCACAGTGTGCGCTAAGACCAGCTGGTGCTGGGCTGCCAGGTGCCCCGAGGGTTTGGGGAAGTAAGTTTTGTGCTATGCTACGTGTTAGTCCCCTTAGAGGTGTGGCTTGAAGTGCACGTAGCCAAGTCTGCAACGCGCACTTCAATAGCCAAGTATGCTACGCGCACTTTGAGCCACACCTCTAGGGGCTAACCCCAAAGGTATGGACTTCTGGCCATGGCCACTCCTCCAGCTTGTATTGCTACCTGTAGCGTAGGTATGTACCTCAGGCCACTTGTCGAGCAGCTTGTACTGCTGCCTGGTCAAGGCAACCGAATATGCTTCAGGGGGGTGTGCTTCAGGGGGGTGTGCTTCACATGGGGTGCTGCAGGGGGGGATATGCTTAGGGTTGGCCAATTCCCTCTTTTTATACGTATCTATACGTATTGCACGGCAAGTGTATGGAATTTTTAGCACTGGGTATACGGGCATACGGTATTGGCATATGGAACTGGCCAACCCTAGATATGCTCCTAAGGGCAACACCCTCGCAAACAGCAGCTTGCACTGCTGCCCGGCCAAGGCCCCTGGGTATGCTAGCCGTAAAGACACGCCCATTGCTTCCTGCAGAACCGCAACATGCTGACCTGGGCCGGATTCAGAGCGCACTCCCTGGGCTGCTTGGAGTACTTCACCTTCAACGTGCACGGTTGCTGGGGCAGCAAGGGGGTTCAGCAAGATTGCATGGGTGCAGATGGGCGTCCGCTTGCTCCCGTGGTGCTGTTGCATGGTGTGGGGTGTGGATTGATGCCGTACTTCAAGCTGCTCATCACGCTGGCTTCTGCAGGTGCGGCAGCGTGCTGTGTTGCTTCTTGTGCTGCTGGCTCGCAAACAGCTGCTTGCCGTGCTGAATTGCCCACTGCTGTATGCCTATCCTATCCTCTGCGGTGTTGCACACTGCTGCTTGTTGTGCTGTGCTGCTTGTTGTGCTGTGTTGCCACCAAACCAGGCAGCGCATGTGTGCTGGGTAGCACGCCTACAGGTCCTATGGTGTGCTCTTCTTGGGCTGGTGCCTGTGGTTTGCTCGAAGGATTTTGGAATTTTTTGAAGGGTGCTTGCCGGAAGGGAAAGGTGCTTGCAAGGCGTCCCTTTCTTGCTCAGTGTGCTTGAAGGTGCTCACAAGGCGCTTCTTTCATGCGCAGTGTGCTTGAGGGTGCTTGCAAGGCGTCCCTTTCTTGCACAGTGTGCTTGAAGGTGCTTGCAAGGCGTCCCTTGCTTGCACAGTGTGCTTGAGGGTGCTCACAAGGCGTCCCTTTCTTGCACAGTATGCTTGAGGCTTGCACATAGATTCGCGTAGCTCCGCATTACACCAGCACAGCTTCACTCCACAGCAGCATCGCCAGCTCATGCAGCTCCGCTATACTAGCATCACCGGCTCACCCAACCAAAGTATTCACCTCTTGGTCACAAGGGGAGCCAGCTTGCTCATCTCATTCGGAAACAAAGCAAGAAGACACGCTTCACAAGCCTGGACATGCCTTTGCACAGTGTTGGACTGAGACGATGTAAGCAACTTGGAAGTCCCTGCGTCACTGCCGCATGGCTTATTTCCATAATTGATGGCGAGCAAAAAAAAAGCAACTTGCTTACACACACACAATCTGTCTCGCTCTGTGGCACTGCAGGTGTGCCTGTGATTGCTGTGGAGTACAAGCACGTGGGGCAGCGGTGGTGTGGGCACGAGGTACGTACGGTATAGAGTCTTGGGCCAGAAACACGCGTGCATAGCATGCCATGCCCGGGGGGGGGATAGTCCATGCATTTGATGATGCTGTGTAATTCCTTACTTTTTCGTCTTTTTATGAAGTGTGAGGTGCTCTTTTAGTAGGTTATTGTTGTTTAATTTTTGCAAGTTATTTTAAGTTTTAAATCAATCTGCCATTTCCTGAAGCCCCTCGGATCCTCACTCCTCATTGTGCTTGGCTGTTTAAATTGATGCCACTGCATCTCATTGTAGTCGATCTCAGTGATCTTTGTTTATAAGGCTCTGCGAGGCAGAGCCTGTTTTTTTTGAAACAGATTGCCGATGACCATGTCCATGAGCAAAGATGCTAAGTTTACGCCAAACACTGGACTTGGCTTCACAATGCAACATGGCTTTTGATAGTCTGTCTTACATTCAGACACAAAGAAGGCCTCCAGTCAAAACAACTGACTGCTAGCCTAAAGTTTTGGTAGTCTGCCTTACATTTACCACTAGCTATTTTTCTGGCTTTCTTTTACTAAAAGTCCTAAAAGCCTAGATTTGCCTCGTCTCAGTTTGAAGTCCCTTTGGTGGGGCCCTATCTGGCTTGTTATTTGCTGAACTTTACCTCACTGTAAGTGGCCATGTTTGGTTGGCCTAGTGTTTTCTTTCCTGTTTCTCTCCTCCCGCGCTATACATGTTGTGCTGCAAACAAAGGAGAGCGTTGAATTGTTAGTGCCTGCATCACTTCCTCCTTTGCAGAAAGGGCAGCACCATTTCCTTGAATCGTTTTCACATGTCTCAGTGCTTGCCCATGTCTTGCTCTGCTCCTGGCATCATAGAGTCAGTATTTTTTTCCTTTGCATCACTCTTCCTTGCATCGCTTCTACCGATCATTGCATCGCTTCTACTGATCATTGCATCGCTTTTACTGATCATTGGGAGCGAGCCAAATGTACGGGCGGATTTGGTCACTTACCAATGTTGCCTCAGGTTCCAAGTCTGCTCGATCTCCGAGATGGCGTGCTGGACATTCTCAAACGCCATGAAATATTTGGTGAGTACCAAATTATGATGAGTGCATACCGCTGCAATTTCTGCTTTTTGCTCGATGAGGCACAACACGTATCTAGCATGCAGGGTGGCCAACCCTTTTTATTGTATTTTGAGTCTTGCACCTGGCATATTCTGAAGTTGTTCAAGTGATCATTGCGTGCGTGCCTGCACGTGCTTGTGTATGTACATGTCTGTGTGAATGTGTGTGTGTGTGTGTGTGTGTGTGTGTGTGTGTGTGTGTGTGTGCGCGTGCGCGTGTGCATTTGTGAACGTGAATGTGTGTGAATTGAACATAAGAAGGTGCTGCAACTCTTCAGGAAAGAAATAGAAGTCCAAAGTTGGCCGCATACGGTAAGAAGAGTCTTAGATCTTGGGCCGCTTGCCTCCCTATATCAGCACATCACATAAAGATAGACCATGTCATGGTGGGCATGCTAAGATGGTTTGGTGTATGCCCTTTCACTGTGTTGCCTGTGCAGGACCAGGCACAGGCAGAGGTGCCCACATCATTGCTCACAGCTTTGGATCTGCAGTGGCATCCACCATCCTTCAGGTCAGCAGGGTTTCTATCCAGGGAGGAAAAGCCCTCACACGTCAACAGCATGTTAAAGACCTGAAGAAGACCAGACAACCCCCATGAAGTATAAGCAACTGAGGATTGGAGGGATGGCAAAGGAGGGTCAGTTTAAGGGCAAGTTTTTAATTTTGCTCAGGATGAGGAATCCATGTGGAGCTTGCGAGAGAGGCTTTGCATATTTTTTTGGGGTGCCATATTTCTTAAGACCACTTCAATATCAATGCAATAGACAGCAGCATGTGCACGTTCAGAGCCAGGCAAGCAGGGTCCCCTGGAATTCTTGCCCTGATGCTAGCATTGCAAGTTGCCATCGTTGCGAGCAAAAAAACTTGTTTTGCAAAACGGCTAGCAAATGTTATGGAGCCATCCATGCTTTGCGTTTACACACACACACTCTCGGTCACACACCACATGCCACACGCACGCACACACACGCACGCACACACACGCACGCACGCACGCACGCACACACACACACACACACACACACACACACACACACACACACACACAGGCCGAGCCTGGCGCTGTGGCCTCGTTGTCCTTGCTGGATCCCATCTGCTTCCATATGTGGATCCCATCCCTGCTCATCAACTTCATCTACCGGCCCCTGAACTTCTTCCACCCCAAGAGTGACCTGGGATTTGGCAGGGGGCGCAAGCGACCTGCCCCTGTTTCCAGCAGCAAGAATGAAAGCAGCAACCCCAGCAACCTCTTCTCAGCTTCTTCCTACCCACTTGGCCCCTCCGACGCTCCTCCGCACCCTCCCCACCTGATCTCCCCCACAGCTGCCTCACCCCTTCTTGGACCCACCACTGCCACCACTGCCTCCACTGCCTGCCCAAGGGGCATGAGTGCCCTTTGCAGCGATACTGCTGCCCCGGCTGCAGGCGGCAGCAGCACCATCGCCTTCTCTGGCATCAGCGGCAGCATGGTCCACCGCAGGGGCAAGCTGTGGGATGCTGGTGATGGCGGTGGCACCCTCGAGCAGGCACGCATGTGCTTTGCATGGGGCAAGCATGGGGCAAGCTGTGGGATGCTGGTGATGGCGGTGGCACCCTCGAGCAGGCACGCATGTGCTTTGCATGGGGCAAGCATGGGGCAAGCTGTGGGATGCTGGTGATGGCGGTGGCACCCTCGAGCAGGCACTCATGCATGTGTGTGCTTCACTGCACAGCGCTTGATTCGGAATAGCAACACACATGCACGCGCGTGCGCACACACACACACACACACAACACACACACATGCACGCACGCATGCACACGTGCACATACACAGGTACAGGAACGACCTGGCCTGACTGCCTCCCTGCTCGGTAGCTACCACAGCAGCAACACCAGCAGCACATGTGGGGAAGACATGGCTGAGCGGGAGGGTCTGTGTGAGCTGCTTGCAGCTGACACCCATTTGGCTGCAGCCCACAAGCCAGAGCCGCCAAGCAGCTGCCCAGCAGCAGCATCCGGCGGTGTATCAGCTGGGCATCAGCAGCATCTGGTTGCAACCCACAAGCCATGGCTGCCCAGGAGTGGCCCAGCAGCAGCATCGATTGGAAACATCAAGGGGGTGTCCGGAGGAATGGTGGGCGCGTGTGGAGCACACGTGCACATGCTGTGCAAGCAGTTCAGGGCCTGGCTTGCTTGGGCATGGTCCTGGGTGCCAGTTCCGAATGTGAGGCGGCTTATCAAGGTGGGCCCCCCTTTTTTCCTGACAAATGTGGACATGTTCCCAATATGCTCTTAATGCACTGCTCACACTGCTCATCATCCTTTAAAGCCCAGGCAAATGGTTGTATCTTCGCAAAGTTTGAGGGTCTGAGACAGCAGAAGACAAGGGGATGCAAGGATCTGTGCCCATGAGAGCAAAATGCATGTATATACCTGAAAGATATCACTTCAAGGAATGTTTGAGGAATGGGTGCACGATCCTCGCTGTGAGCAACTCACCACTCGATCACACACACACACACACACACACACACACACACACACACACACACTTCCTCCTCTTCTACTGTGACTGCTGGATCCTCCCTCCTCTGCATCGCAGCAGCAGCAATGAGGACAACACACCTTTGAATGTGGCAAAGATCAGACAGTGAAACATTCAGCATCTTCTCTCGCACCATGTGCACCAGTCGCTGAGTGAAGATACTGGAAGGCAGCCTGGATGGTGCACCTTAATACTCACCTGTCAGAGACTGAGACAAGGCACCCATGTGTGAATGGCTAGACCTGCTCTGAAAACTGATGTTCAAAGTCAATCATCGCTGCCAAGCTTGCCTTTTTCTTTAGGTGAGGAATCGGCACATGAGAGACTTTGTGGGGAAGTTGTGCTGCTGGTGCTTGACGTTTTGCACATACTTGTCATTCCATATCACTCAAATGTGCAGTGCCCCTCCACAAAAGTGGATCTGTACGTGGCCACCTCAACAGCGGATCTGTGCGTGGATGAGCATATGATTTGCTTTGGCGAGGAATGTACCCCTCTTCTTATTGCTCTGTTTGCAATCGTTGCCTGCATGTAACATAAGCAGGAGTTGATGCTGCTTGGCCCCGCTCGTGAAATGCACTGTGCTGCTGCCCTTTGCCGGCTCATGGACTGGCGAGATGCCACCTTGCCTGCTCAAGTATTAGCGCCCCTAGCACTGAAGGGCAAGGCGCTGCTGGCCCTCTCAGGTGCGCTTTTGCTGTGTGCATGAGTTCAAGCATGTGTGTGTATATGTGCGTGTGTGTGCGTGTGTGTGTGCGCGTGTGTGTGTGTGTGAGCGCGCGCGTGCCCTTTCATGTCTCATATGTACTTGCTCTCCTGTGAACCCTTGTGCTCTGTGAGATGTCAATACAGCATTTTGCAGAGCACAAGGGTTCACAGGACGTGCTCTGTGTGATGTCAAGGGAGCATTTCCTTTATGCTTTTTCTGCATCTCGCTGGCTTTTTGTAATTACAACTAGCTCCTCTTTTGTGCAAGCAAAGATGAGCTGCCCGCACCGCGTTGGCCTCCACTCAAATACGTCCCATTGTTGTGCACCTCTTTTGTGAAAGCAAAGATGAGCCGCCTGCACTGCGTTGGCCTCCACTCAAACACGTCCCATTGTTGTGCACCTCTTTTGTGCAAGCAAAGATGAGCTCCTGCCTGCACTGCGTTGGCCTCCACTCAAACACGTCCCATTGTTGTGCACCTCTTTTGTGAAAGCAAAGATGAGCCGCCTGCACTGCGTTGGCCTCCACTCAAACACGTCCCATTGTTGTGCACCTCTTTTGTGCAAGCAAAGATGAGCTCCTGCCTGCGCCACTGTTGGCCTCCCAGGCAAGTGCACCATGCTGGCTCACAGTAGTGCACCTCTTATGCGCGGCGAAGATGAGCTCATGGCTGCACTGTTGTTGGCCTCCCAGGCACCATGCTGGCTCACATTTATGCACCTCTTTTGCAGGCAAAGATGAGCTCCTGCCCGCGCCTTTGCTGGCCTCCTGGGCACTCAACCACGTCCCAGGTCCCCCCAAAGTGCACTTGTTTCCTGGCCTGCGACATGCAGACATCCTCTTGCACGGCCCTGCCCAGGTTCGTTGCCCATCTAGAATGTCTTTCTAGTCTGAATACCTGATGCTGTGGTTTGGTTCAGAATGCTGGCCGCACATCAGTGCAAGAGCTCATCAGAAGCAGGCTTCTTTTCTGGCTCATCTGAACAGCCCTCAAGGACACGCCAAATTGAAGCCTACTGAGTGCCAATTGATGGACGGCTTCATGGGCTGGAAAGCGAGGATGAGTCTTTTATGCCCATAGTGGTGGTCTTCTTAAATGCTGCAACAGCTTTGATTCAGAGCACAGGTCTTGCAAAGACAGCCTCGCAGCCTGGCACGTTTTTAGGTTGGCAAATTCCAAAAAGGTATGCCGTATATTTCACTTGCTGGCAGGGAAAGTAGATTCATGGCATACACACATACACATACATACATACATATGTATGTATATATATATGTATATTTGGAGTTGGTTGACCCTACACATCTTGCATGCAGCCCCTACCAAGCGCGCAGCAGTAAGGCTCCCTGAAGGCACACATTTGAGGCTTCGCATCCTGTTTAGCTCTTATGTGCCATGCTTCTTTTCTTGGCCACACATGGACAGCTGATTGTCAAACAAAGGTGGTGTTAAGGAGGTTCGAATCCACACCAGCCGCAGCTTCAATCAGAATTTGTTGAAATGCCCGAATTTTACCTGGTTTCATTGTTCATCAGGTTTCAGGGCCTTACAAGGGTGCACGCTCGCCAAAACATGCACACGCACAGGACAAACTCGTGATGGAAATCATACAGATGGCCTACGGCACACTGCACCCAAGAGAGCCATCAGGTGGCCCCGGCCTGTGAGGGCTTTCTGTCAGCTTGTCGCCCAGTGTACATGCTGGTTCTTGGGGTAGCATGCTTGTTTCATCCATTGCTACATGGCACGGCTCTCCCCTTGAGGTTTGAACGCACAGGTATGAGCGAGTAGTGAGCAACAGCAATGTTGCATTGGCAGATTTCCATTCCTGTGTTTGAAGTCACAATTTTCTGTAGGTATAATCAGTGGCAAGTTGTAGGTATAATCAGTGGCATCAGTAACACAATGCTCCTGACAATGTAGCATTGATCTGTCTATCAGGTAACTGTACTAGGAACGGTTGCTTCTCTGACGCCTTGTATCTTTGCTTTTTGCCGTTCCTTCAAACCAATAATGATGTCACATGATTGCTCTGGTCTTCTCGAGTTCAGCGCCAAGGTTTGTCAGGTAGCACGCAACAATTCCAATTCTTGTCAATTTGTCATAATCAAAAGGTGAGACGTTGTTGAAAGTGGTTTGTATAAAATGGTGTAGTTCATGCAGCACATGGATTTTCAAAGGAAAAGGATAGCGTCGATGAATATCTTGCAGGATGCATTGGTGCAGAAAAAAATGTTTCTTTATAAGTTCTGAAGTTTTACCCGTTTAACAGGATGAGCATGGAGCTATTTTTCCCCATAGATTGCATGTGAGTCATGTGAGGTCTTGCCTTGAAGTAACTTGGTTATATGTCCTCCAACTTTAAACCACTTCAGTGGCGATTTAATGTAGTATACAAAGAGCGAGACAGTGTATGTCCTTATGTATCGCCTTGATTGGCAGGAGTGTTGTCTTTTGTGTCTATAAGGTAGCCGGGCCTAGGTTGCAGCCCTGTAAACATTTTTTACCGCATTGTTTGTCAAGATTTGAAAATGCT
This sequence comes from Dunaliella primolecta, assembly GCA_914767535.2. Lineage (NCBI taxonomy): Eukaryota > Viridiplantae > Chlorophyta > Chlorophyceae > Chlamydomonadales > Dunaliellaceae > Dunaliella > Dunaliella primolecta. The sequence goes on from OU611755.1 coordinate 10,934,594, forward strand.
ACCAGTGCGCAATATGGTGCTGGTGGGGTGGCGAGAGCTGAAAAGGACCTGAGCACCTCCAACATTAACTCTCTCAGCTGTTGAGTTTGTGGAGAAGGAAAAGGAAAAGGAAAAGGAAAAGCTACGCAAGCGATGAACACCCAAAGCGGTGATGGAGGATAGGATTTGTGGATATGTGCAGCAGACTGGACAGGTGTGATGCATGTCCCCATGGACTTAGGCTCAATAGCCTTATCCTGGCGTACCCTCTGTGATTATTGGGAGGGGGTCAGCCCTGTCTGATGAGTAGAAAAAGAAATAAAAGTTGAGTTCAATCCCTACATCATGTAAGGAAACTTCGGTGAAAGAAGACTAATTTGCTGAAAGAGCCGTGAGTCTCCTTCAAAATAAGAAAGACACTAATGTGGGTGGGTCTCTGAAGCATACCACAGTGTGGCACCATGGCACCAGGGTTGTGATGATGCTTTTAAAATTTCAAAAACAAATCTACGTGCATCACATTGTCTCATCACCAAGATCAGGCACGGGGTGCTGCTAGTGCCCCTCCTGTTCCCCTTGTTTTTGTGTTCTCCTAATGGAGAGGGCACACGGTGCCTTGGCCCTAGGTACCCACCTTTCCTTAAATTGATGCGGGGAGTGTACTTCACTGCCTATGCAGTTTTCCTATCTTTTCACATCTGGGTTGCTCTTCCTTTTGAGCCACTGTCTTACTATCAAAAAGGTGGGAGGGAAAGCAAGATTACCTTTCTTGCTCTAGTAGAGCTGGAATATCAAATGAGGTGAAAAAGACACATCGCCTGAAAGTGAGTGACGTTTGCCAGCTAGTTGGGTTTGCCATCTGTGATTGTTGGCTGGACCTTGCTTTTTTTTCAATTCGTGTTTTGCAAATGATGTATCTCTGCCTGGGGCCTTGTGCCTACCTAGAGACCTCACAGCAATAACATTGATGTTGTTGCTGTAAATTGTGCAAACCTTAATTGATGTAGGGAGAGTTTCCTCGGCCTGCGTAGTTTTTCTTTTTCTTTTCTGTGCAAACAACTCCAGTGTGCTAAGATCAACCTCCAGGTGTGAGTATGACCATCGATACCGCCCATACCCTTGATCAATTAATAACTAGGGAATGACCCACAGGTCTACAGGGGATACAGGGAAAAAGAAGGCCTCCAGTCGATAAGCTAACTGAGCTAACCTTGAAGGATATACTGCAGAAATCTACTAACTTATTAGTGCAAAATTCGTGACTCTGCACCATCCTTCTGGGTGTTGGTGGGAGCTGTCACACTGACCATAAGAAGAAGAAGAAAAGACTACGCAAGCCAGGTCCAGCTGCGTGCATTAAGGAAAGGTCCCCTAACTACTAGTTGCTAGTAGCAAGCTAGCTAGGGCCTCACCGAGACTGACCATACCTTCAACCAATAAACAAGACAAAAATTATGTAGGCAGTAAAACACTTCCCACACCAAGTTGGGAAAGGGGGCCACATTTGTGCAAAGACCGTTTGACCACTCCACCACGAAGAAACAACTGGGACTTGACCACCAACGTGCCAATACACTTGCTCGCAAATCGCATGCCCATTCTGTTATGTACGCCAGTATGCTTGTTTCCACTAGGCTTGCTTTTGAAAAGAAAAAATTTATCACAGCCAGGTTCTGGAGCCAGGTGCTTCCAATAACCCTCCCCACTAGCCCTTTCTGCTCTGTAGCTTTGTGGTGGAGAGGACTCACGGCTCTTCTGAGCCAATGTGTCTCCTTCTTCTTGATTGATGTAAAGGGATTTTTCTCTGCCTACGTAGTTTTCCCTTCTCCTTGCACAAGAGCTCCATGCCCATACTGTACAGTGTGCGCGCAAATGTATTATAACCATGCCATTGAAAACAACCCTCATACTATGGTTAGTAACCATCCCCAGAAGCCAGGTCCTGGTAGGAAGCCTCCACATCTGCATATGCTTTCCTTCTTTCCTTCAGACAAATGTTGTGTGCGCTCTGGATGGACTTCAAGGATTGCAGTGCTGTATTTCTTTTGTAAAGGCAATGAAGCAAGGCACTTCTATTTCCATGCATGATTTCACTGATGATTTGAGGAACAGATCGCAAGATGTATGGAGACATGATCAAAGGAGTGGATCCAAGCACGCTTTGCTACACCCTTTGAAAAGAGAAGTCTATGCTAGCCAAAAGGCCGCGTGCATTAAGGAAAGGTTCCCTGACTAGCAAGCTAGAAAGGGTCTCACCAAATGGCCCTCAAACCTAAACTAGACACAGCTAGCCTAGGAGAAAGCTACCTTTTTTTATCATTTTATGCGCATCTGCCAAAATGAGAGACCCCTGGAGCAGTGCAAAGACGTCCCTGAAAGCATCCCCCGAGCTGTCCCTGACTGGGTTTTCCCCTACTGGTACTGGCTCCCCTGCCCGGCACCAAAGCCGCCCTGGTGCTATCTTTGTGCGCTCTATCCCAGGCCAATCTGCCCACCTTGCAAGGATCAATTGATCCTGCTAAGATTGCTTCTTGAGATAGGGTTATTCTCCTTGCTGAAAATAAGTTCTGCCCGAAAACCAACCCCTTTCCCATTCTGGAAGCTGCTACTGCCCAGCATGCCAGCACTGTAAACAGGCTCAAAACTCGCAGCTCTAAAAACCTAAACAAGAACAACAAGGTGACCTTGCACATCATCTTCATTGGTGTGGCAAGCACCATCTATGATGACTACAGCATTAAAGCTCTTATCAACCTGGGACTAAACAAGCAAAAAGCCAAGTCACTAGCATCCAAATTGAGCTGCTGTGCCATCAAAAGACCAAAGACTTTTATTAACACCAGGCATTTTCTTCATTTTCAAGGGGCTTCGGGGGGGGTGTCTGGGCCCGGGCATCCAGGAGCACGGCCGACAACCCTCCAGATCCCCATCAGCTCTGTTTCTGGCTTTCTTCTTGGCTAGCCGTGTCCAGTATTTAGGTTTGAGGGCCTTTTTTGGGACCTTTGCCAGCTTGCTAGTCAGGAAAACTTTCTCTTATGCACGTGGTCTTTTGGCTATTAGACTTCTCTCTATCTTTTCTTATGTGCGCATCCCCAGCCAGCTGCCGCGGCATTTGCATTTGTGTTAGCCGAGCAGTCATGCGTTTTGCATTCTCTTGTAATCTTCTGGCCTCAAGTGCCAGTGAGGGATCAGTGATGTAGGGAGTGTTCTTACTGCCTACGTAGTTATTCCTTATTTCTTTTCCTTCTGGAACGGGTCATGGCTTTCCAAGCCAATACCTCCTTTCCTAGCTTGGTTTATAGAACATTCTCACTGCCTACATAGTGTTGTTGTGCTTCTCCTTTCCCGAGGCGTCTTTTAAAGAAAAAGAAAAACTACGCAGGAAGCAAGAGCACTTCCCACATCAATTAAGGAAAAGAGGATACCTAGGGCAAAGGCACCGTGCCTACATGGTGACCATGTGTCCCCTCCACCAAGAGAAAGAACATTAATGGGGATCAGGAGGGTTTCTAGCAGTAGCCCGAGCCTGATCTTGGTTATGAGAGTTGAAAGGAGCGTCCTCAAGAGCCCGTCTGGTGCTAGGAAGTTCATAGGCGTACTGAACAGAATGAGCATGAAACTTCAAACACAAGCTCCGTGGCTGTCATACGTAGGGATCGGCACCTGTTATATAACAAATAACATAACATAACGGTATATAATGGTATATAACGTTATAGGTCCCCCGAAATGTAACAGTGCCAAATCGGGGCAATTTTCGACCCCTGCCCATCCCAAACCTCATATAACATAATAATAGAACAATGGCGGATGTCAAGGAAGGGGAGGCCGATTGGATGAAGTTGGATGAGGAGGGCAAGCATTCCTACCTGACAGACCGTTGCACACCTGCTTACATCCTGAGCAAGCTCACAAAAGGAGCCCCCAAGAAGTGGGATATTGTTTTCAAGGCATTGATTAAGCCAGAGTGTGGGGGCCTGTGTGTGCTGGAGTGCAAGCGATGCAAAGCCAATGTCAGCCCTGGCAACTCATCCCAGGCAGCTCAGCGCCACAAGTGCAAGGCAGAGGCACGAGCAACAGCACACCTATGGATCGGCGCACAGCCAAGCACAAGGAGGATGTGCTCCAAACTGTGGTGCGCTTGAATGGGGGCAAGGGTGACATGAGCATGAAAGCTGTTGTTAGCAAGGAGCTCAGCGAGCTGGACTTGGGGAACTGGAACCCCAGCATGGCTGAGGCAGCCACTTTCTTGAAGAAGCGCGACTACGCAGCAGATCCCGTGCAGCTGCAGATCATTGGGGCCAGCAAGCATGACTTTCTGCGCAACTTCTGGCTGTCCGAGGCAAACCAGCAGTTTCCCCTACTGGCAGTCGCTGCCAACAAGCTACTCTCAGCACATGCAACGACTGCTGCAGCAGAGCGGAACTGGTCAGCATGGGGGCGCACATACACTTGCGCAACTGCTTGAGCATTGAGACAGCTGACAAGCTGGTGTATGTGAAGGCAAACATGCCCAAGGAGTAGTACAGCCAGACAGCTGGCTCAGCAGATGGTTCCCAGCATCATGGCAGTAGAGCGGTGTAGTGGGGGATGAACTTGGTGCAATGGTATAGCAGCACAGTAGGCTTCATGCGGCAAGCTGCCTACTTGACAAAAATAACGTTATTTTACGGCTCCTGAGCTCATATTGGACAGCATAATTATTTTTTTTGACTTGGTAATTTGTAAATGGGCATTATATGCCCACATGCAGGTACCATCCAAATCTGATGGTGAAATTCATTGCCCCAAGGGGTGTTCTGGAGTGTATAACAGGGATCATATAACAAAATATAACGTTATTCTGTTATATAACGGTATATAACGTTATGAATGTCTCCAAATAACGTTATACGCCGATCCCTAGTCATACGGTATGAGTGTCAAGACCAAGCTCTTTCAGGGGCTCCAAAGTGTGATGGGTGTAGACGACTCCACGTATGTAGCCATCCTGGTACTGTTACTTGAAGGCCTCAAGCTGGTCCTTGGGCCGGGTGTCTTCACAGCATTTGACCTCCACAAGATGGACGTGCCTCTGTTCTGGAGGGAGCTGACTGGGGTGACGAGCCTTGGAAGTAGGTGGAGTGGCTATGGCCGGCAATGAGTGATTCCCGTTCCCCCTGCGCCCCCTGCGGCATCTTTAAAACAATACTTTTTTATTTAGCAATTTCATGCTTTTGTTTTATTTTTCGGCCAGGTCTGGTTGCAGGTCTCAGTGTTTCCACTCAGCTTCCCTCGTAGGCTACCTGTACCCTTTCAGGATTTACAGGGTTTACAAGAAAAACATCAGTCAAAGTGCATGACTCTCGGCAAACCTCGACCCTTGCAGGCCAGTGGATATAGCAATGTAACCTTTCCTTACCTTACCTTACCTTGTCTTGCATGCTTCCATCTCATTAGCTTCAGAATTGGGGATTTGAGGTAGCAAACAAAACAGTGCAGGGTATAGAATGGTTGTTTGACAAAACCAAACCAAGGCCACTGCTGAGCACATGTTGCCCCTTTCTTGGCTGGTTGTAGACGGATCTGCATCTGAGTACCAATTAACAGACAGGCCATACACCATGCTCTGCCTTGCTAAAACTTATGCTCCTCCTGTTAGCGTGTATGCTTGCCAAATCTGGGGCACTATATATATGAAAGGAGCTGAAATGGACTGTCCTTTGCAAACTGTGCATCTGTGCTTACTGGAGCATATCTTATAAGGAGTCCTTGGGGCAGAGCGTACCACACCTAACTGGTCTTTGCTGCTGGAATGTGGACACGAACCTTCACACTCTTTCGGTTCCGTGCAGCCGTTAGGTTTTACAACTTGTTAGGTTCTACAATTAAAGCATTGAATGCTTTACTGCGCAGCAACATCACTAGACTCAGCGAGGTGCTGCGAGCAGGTGTTGACACGCTTACTCATTTTGTTCATTCTGGCAAGCCAAGTTTTTGTCTGCATGTCTGAAATGCTGTGACTGAGCTCCTAGCATTGCTGTTAGATTGGACTGGTTTGGTTACAGGCACATTCCTGTTTTAGCTAAGCTGTCCTCCGCAAGCAGGCACAGCTTTGTAACCCTTTCCTTTCCTCCCATTCTGGGCAGTCTTAGAATCATGAGGGAGCTTGTTGTTGATTTCAGTGAAAGGCTGCATGGTGTATGGAATGCTGATGCCTTGGCAGAGCACAGTGAGCGAAAGAAATAATGAGCTAAATATCATCATTGAGTGGCACTTCCTTTGAAACCTTTGTCGTCTGTTCATGGCGCGCCCTTTCTGCCCCGAGGTATTTGCATCTTGACTGAGGCAAGCGCCTGCTGAGATACATAGCGCGCTTTGGTTACATGCGCATAAGTTGCGACTCTCGGAGTTGGGACTTCACTTTGGCAGGAGCACACATCAACTTGTGATAGGTGTGACCAAGGAGGACTCCAAGATGAAAAGCATGCTGTGTTCCTTTGTTTTTGCGCTTCTGTGTGTTCTCTTCGAAGGGCTTATGCACAGTTATTTTCTGACTTCCCCTCTTCTCATAAGATTTTTCTGGACGATTCAGGCTGAATATGCTATTCATTTCTTTGTTGACACTTCTGAACTCAGCTCAAGGCTTTCAGTTGACATTTACACAAGTTTAATTTGGCTTGGTTACAGGCACCTTTTGCTTCAGCTAAGCTGCCCTTGTAGGCAGGTACAGTTATGTAACCCTATCCTACCCGCAAGCCACTGCAGAGTATATGTGTGCCCCTTTCCTAGCTGGTTGCAGACGGATTAGGCAATTCGCATCTGAGCACCGCCCGCAAGCCACTGCAGAGTATATGTGTGCCCCTTTCCTAGCTGGTTGCAGACGGATTAGGCAATTCGCATCTGAGCACCGCCTGACAGACAGGCCGCATACCATGCTCTGGCTGACTAAAGCATATGCTCTCCCTGCTAGCATGTATGCATGCCAGATTTGGGGCACTAGATTTATGAAAGAAGGAGCTGAAATGGACTGTCCTTTGCAAACTGTACATCTGTGCTTATTGAAGCGTATCCTTGGGGTATAGCGCACCACTCCTAATTGGTTTGTACTGCGCGAGTGTGGGCATGAACCTTTACAGTTCTATTGGTTTCGTGCAGCAGTTAGGTTTTACAATGCTTTACTGCGCAGCAACAGCACTACACTCAGTAAGGTACTGCAAGCAGATGTTGAAATGAGCAGTCTCTCCCATAAATGTTGGACTTCAGAATTTTTGGCTGCCTGCACAGGCTTGGACAGGTGCAACGTGTTTACTCATCGTGTTCGGTCAGGGCAGCCTATAGTCATGAGGGAGTTTGTTGTTGATCTGAGAAAAAGGCTGCGAGGTGTGTGGAATGCTGATGCCTTGGCAGAACATGGTGACCACACGAACAAATTAGCCAAGTATCATCACTGGATGGCACTTCCTTTGAGACCCTTGTCTGTTCATGGTGCGCCCTTTTCTGTCCCCAGGTATTTGCATCTTGATTTGGGCAAGCGCACGCTAAGAAACATAGCACGTTTTCGCTTACATGCTCATACTTTAAGAGTTGAGACATCACTTTGGCAGGAGCACACATCAACTTGTGATAAATGTGAACAAGGACTCCAAGATGAAAAGCATGCCGTGTTCCTTTGTTCTTGCGCTTCTGTGTGCTCTCTTCGAAGGGCTTATGCACAGTTATTTTCTGACTTCCCCTCGTCTTATAGAATTTTTCTGGACGATTCAGGCACTTTCTACTATTCTCAAGCTAGCTCTGAGGATGCTATTCATTTCTTGCAGAAGCAAACTAATGACACTTATCGTTTTATTTCCGATCTCATGGATATTTTTTGTGCAGTTGGAACAGTTGAGCAGACCGAGCAGCCAAACTACCTGGCTGAAGGTCAAACCCCATTGTAACTCATTGTAACCCTATCCTATCCTATCCATTTCTTGCAGAAGCAAACTAATGAGATTTATCGTTTTATTTCCGATCTCATGGATATTTTTCATGCAGTTGGAACAGTTGAGCAGACCGAGCAGCCAAACTACCTGGCTGAAGGTCAAACCCCATCGTAACTTGTAACTTGCTCGTCTGTTCTCTGACTTCCCCACCACACACAACTTTTCTGGATAAGTCAGGCGCCTTTTACTATTTTCAAGCCACTCCTGAGCATGTCTTTCATTTAGCAAATTAATGAGACTTATCATTTTATTTCCAAAATCATGGACTTTCTTGTGCAGTTGGCACAGTTCAGCAGGCCGAGCAGCCAAACTACCTGGCTGAAGGTCAAATTTGAAAATTCGAAAATTGAGTTGGAACAAGTCATTACAAAGAGGATGGATATAGCGTACATCTACAGGACACAGCAGCGTTGCAAGCCTCAGCCTTTGGAGCGACAGCCAAGCAACTGATAGCTTCTGCCAAGAGTTGGCAGCAAAGAGCCACACATCGGAGTAAACACAGCCATCCACTCTTCTAATCCAACTTGAGCCGCAAAGACTCCTTCCTTACTCCCTCGCGCGTCACAATCATGATGTCTACTTCGTCTCCCTGCAAAAAAGGCGAGGAAAGAAAATGAGGGAAGAGGAAGGTGAACACAGACAGGTCCAGCCTCTTGCAAGGTCTGGAAAAACCTGAGGAACACTTGTGTGTGTTGCTTGGCTGTGTGTTGTCTAAACATACTCGGTTAGAAGGGAAGGTCGCAAAGGATGGTATTTTACCATCCACAGTAAGCCACCCGAAAGGCATGGCATGTATAAATCCAAGCCACCCTACCACAAAGCCTGCGCGTCTTTGTTACATCACACTCTGATTGGTTATGCATGCATCACACTGCGATCGGTCCGCCACACTGTAATCGGTGTGCCACTGTGATTGATCCGCCACATTGTTATTGGACATGAGTACATCACACAGTGGTTGGTCCGTCTACTTTTTTTGAAATGATTTTCCGACTGTGGACACAATTCCCTGATCCTCCCAACATTCATTTTTCGTCACCCAGACAAGATGCGCATCCAATGCGGTCCCTGGCAGGCTCCTACTGTGTAAGCGTCCCCTTTCATGTCAATTCCCTATTATGCAGACATCCCTCTCCATTCTGATGACAAATGCGTGATCGACTCATGATGGCCCTACCGTGTAGATGTCCCTCTCTCCTGCGCTGACAAATGCGTCCTTCACCAGATCCAGGGCTTTATCCAACGGCAGCGTGGTCAGCGTGTTCTGCATGTAACGTAACCAGTGTCAGCTAATTGGCCTTCAACATTGTCACGGATAAAAGATGAAGTCCACAGACCAGAGGCAAATGGAAAGAGCACGCATCCAGCAAGGAGAGGGGCCGGTGACACAGGGTGGACTACACTCTCACATTCGTGAACATATGTGCAGAGATCAAGGGTTGAGATGGCTCGGGCCAGACAGCTGTTGCAGAGAATGCGCAGCAACCACCTCCGTTGCACCTACCTTGGGAGGAACTAATAATGGGCTGGCTGCTTGTAACTGGTTGTCCAGCACTGGTTGAATCAGCTCCTTCCCCGAGCCCTGTGCTTAGAGGGAAAAAGGGACCATTGCTGTGAGTCATGCGGTTCCAGCTGTCCATACGTCCACCTCCACTGCACCATGCGCAAGCCCTCGCAGCAAGGTACTCACAACCCCGGCTCGTTCCAGGTCAGGCTTCTACATACAGCTTCGGGAGGCAGGTGCAGCTATGTAACCCTTCCCTTTTCTTCCCTTTAATTGGCTGTTCACAGCAGTGCCGAGACTTGCCTGGCAGAAGTAGCCACTCCGCTCGTACGAGCCAATGGCATCATAGTTGTACACTGCCCCATGCCCTGCGTGTCAGAGCATCAGGAGTTTAGCAGTGGGGACAAAATGCGGATACCTGCCGCTTCCACGCTTCCAAACGAGTAGAAAGCATAATGATGTCGTGTTGACGTAGCTGGCAACGCTGAATGCACCTCGTTGTCTAAGATGAAGTTGTCAGCTTAACGCTCATGCGCTCAGCACAAGCCGTGAACCAAGTCAACGAGACCACAGTCCTCATTGCCCATTGGGCTGACACAGGCTGATTTCTTGTAGCGCCAGCTTTAGACTTGTTCAACAATTGTAACCCCGGAGCACTCCAGATTTGATTCATGCTCAGCCCATTCTAGCTAAGCTGCCCTTGTAGGCAGGTACAGCTATACAACTTATTATAATGCGATGAGATGAGACGGGCTTCCTTGTGCGCCTGCTGCTGAAAGACATCGCCTTGTAGGCAGGTACAGCTATGTAACTTATCATGATGTAACCCTATCCTACCCTATCCTATCCTGTCCTCAGTCCATTTGCATTGTTTTTGTTGCAGCACTGGGAGCTCAGGTTGCTTTCAATGCGCATCATTACAGCAATGTGATGCATCGTTACAGCCCATGTTAATTGTTTTTGTTGCAGCACTGGGAGCTTAGGTTGCTTTCAATGCGCATCACTACAGCAATGTGATGCATCGTTACAGCCCATGTTAATTGTTTTTGTTGCAGCACTGGGAGCTTAGGTTGCTTTCAATGCGCATCACTACAGCAATGTGATGCATCGTTACAGCCCATGCTACAGAGCCCGGGTTGCTGCCCATGATGTGCACTGTTACAGTACTGAGAGTCAAGGCTGCCCGTGATGAGGAGGACACCGCATTCTGGCCAAACCGAGAGCCCTCCCTCCTGGTTTGCTTACAGCTACTTCAGGAATCGTATTTGCTTTATTCTCATCACCACCGAACTGGAACTTATCCTTAGCTGATCAGCCAGATTATCGGGCTGTAGGCCAACCCCTTGTAACCCTTATCGCTGGCGCTGACAGGACATTCAGGCTAAAATATAATGCTGCTTGCATGACTAAACTGTACCAGCAGAGAACCAGGCCTCCTTGCAAGGCCACCATGGATGTTGACGTCCAACACCACTTTCATTACAACAAAGCTTCTTTCAGCTTCAGCTTCTAGTTCTAGGGCCTTTTCCCAAATGTAGTCTTGGATAAAGCAGGGGTCTTTTGCTCATCCCACACATCCCATGCCTTCCACATTTGAATAAAACCCCATGAACGCGCACTTTGAGATAGAACAGGATTGCTGGTATGGCTATATTACGTAATGTGGCTGGTGTCGTATAACAAGGCAATCCCCCTTTTTCAAATCCTGAAGCAACCAGCTATCAAAAAGCCTGCACATGAGGAAAATGTTTGTTTCTGCACAAGAGGCTGGCAGCGCCCATTTCAGCTTCCGTCCTTTCAAAGCCAAGTTCATGTTTGCATGCCTGCAATGCTGTGAATGAGCTTCTAGCATTGCTTTTAAGATTGGTTTGGTTTGGTTTGGTTACAGGCACCTTTTTCGCTTCAGCTAAGCCGCAGGCAGGTACAGCTATGTACCCCTTTCCTTTTATTTCAAAGCCTCTGTGGCACCCACCTTCTGGGTCTAGTCCAGCAACTAGGTTGAAGGTGTAGTAGGGGAAGAATCGTTTATAGTACAGGGTGTTGGACAGCAGCTGTGCTGCAGCAGGTAAGCTCATGGGCTTGTTGTGGTTGTACTGGTACATGACGTGCCGGGCCATCAGGTTCTTGTGCAATGTTTTCATGTCAGCTTGCATGCCTGCTGACGCTATCACCACCTTGTCTGACCTGCATGCCGCGCACAAATGTATGTGTGCACACAATCACGACCCTGCTTACGCGGAGGCATGTACACCAGCATATCTAGAAAACATTTCAAATTATTTGTCAGACTCTTGAATGTATCTGTTGAGAATGCATGCATGCAGCATTGGCAGCATGCTCTGTCTGATATATCATGCATGTGTGCATGTGCGCATGTGTGTATCTATCTATGTGTGTATCACACATGTGTGCGTGAGTGCGTGTGTGTGTATGTGCGTGCGTGCGTGCATGTGTTAGTGAGTGTGTGTGTATGTGTGTGTGTGTGTGTGTGCGTGTGTGTGTGTGTGTGTGTGTGTGCATGCAATTACATCATGCTTTTTCACGCACTCATGAGCATGTGCACTTATGGCATGCAAACCGAGTGCAAGCCAATTGGCCAGTCTAATGTCTGGAATGTAATAGCAAAGGTATACTTCTTCTACATGCAGGAACTGGCTGTCTTGGAAGCCATGTTTACATGGTGTCAACCATCATAGATCCTTTTTCACCCACAATTTGAGCACTTTCGAGCTGTCCTGTCGGGTCATGATGTCGAAACCAGCAGACATACGGGTGCTGGCCGCGACGATGCAGTAGTCCTCCCCCGCGACAGCGAGCACCGTCCTGGCATTGGGGTTTGTTTGGGAGTGCAATGTGCAGTTGTGTAGGGAGGGAAAACAGACAGCAAGCTGAGCATGAGGTAAGCAGTTTTCAAGTGTCAAGGCGTGCTTGAGGATCCACAGGAACACTGGATGGATTGCAGGTGGTCAGGAGAGAGAGAGAAGGGCGTGTGCACGAAGCCAAGGGCATACCACGCACTCACCCTCCATTGTCCATGTAGCTGATGGGTGCATTTTAAATGACCGATTGGAAGCAGGGAAGGAGGATTGGGGGTCAGTTCCGGTCCATTTAGGAGCTTGCTGGGGACAGGGAGGGATGGCAAAGCATGGGATGATCAACTGCATGGACTTACGGGGACCAGCTCATCTTGGGAGGGAGCTTGTAGTACACAAACGGCACAAACTAGTAAATAGTAATAATGCGTTTTTATGATTGAAAAGCCGTGTTGCTGAACACTTTCAACGCACTTGTAAGGTTGTAACACTGTTGCTTGACAATTAAAAAAGGGTATCAAAATGTTGATGAACAGGAGCATCAACGCCTCCGCTTTGGGCAGGAGGTCCGCCCAAACTAGCCGGCCCAGCACCCGGGTGTCCTGCGTGGCAACCGTGGCGCGCCCCGTGGTGGTGTCCAGCTCCTCCGTACTTTCTGGCCTGCCCCTGAGCAGCGGGCAATGCGGTAAGGGCCTGCGATTTGGCGGGGTTGCGGCTTAGGTGAACCGTTGGTTGTGTGCACCGGAGTTCTTTGGACGACGGGAAGACCCTCGCTGCTGACTGCAGGCACAATGCCTGCGGCAGTTTGATGTACTGTTCCTCTCCATGGTGCACTAGCCATGATGTCTCTCAAACCAGGCAACCTCATCCAAACTGTGCCCCACCCCAAATGACTGGCACCCGTTTGGTGCGAATGCAGAGACCCCCCTGGCTGCCCCCTGCAACGGCAGCATGAGGACCACCATGATGAGGCATGGCTGCAAGGTCAACCGCCTGGGCAGGCCTGCTGACCAGAGGAAAGCACTCATCAGGGGCTTGGTGCGTCATTTTTGTGTGTGGTGGGCGCAGACAGAGGAGCTGGTGCATAGCGTTACCTGTGAAGAGGAAGGAGTGGGAGGAGCTTTATTGAAACGAACATATAAAAATGAGAGGGAAAAGGGGGGCATGTCAGCGGAGGCAAGGGATACACGCTGGGTGCGCTTGCAATTGTGCTTGCTGCCTCCGCCCTATCTGAAGCAGGCAAGGCAGCTCCAATCCCACCCCCCGCCTTCCTTTCCATCCATCAACATCCTGTGCACCTTTCTACACCTTGTCATAGGTGACAGAGCTGATTCGCCATGGGCAAATAAAGACCACCAAGGTCAAGGCCAAGGCCATCCGACCTTTTGCCGAGCATATGATTACCCTGGCCAAGGACGGGAGCCTGCACGCACGCCGACAGGTAGGAGCACGCGAATAATGCGGGAACTGATTGTAACCTTTTCGGTGTCACCTCGACAAAACAACACAACACACACACACACACACACACACACACACACACACACACACACAGAGCCAGACACACACATACGCACATACACATACGCACACACCACATCTCACACACGCGCACACACACATACACACGGGGACACATGCTCACACATACACACATACACACCACCATATGCACATGCACACACGAACCTACACACACACACACACACACACACATACACACATACTCACACCGCCACGCACACACACACACACACACAAACACATACACAAACACACGCATGTACACGCGCACACACCACATGCCACACACACACACACAACACGCCACACGTGCGCACACAACGCATGCATGCACACCACACTGCTTACAAACTGGCAATCATGATTTGTAGAAAGTTGTGTCCACAGGAAAGGCAAATGTTTGGCAAATCCCATCGGTTTAGGCATTAGTATCTTGAAGTTAATTATCAATGTTCGCAGTCACCTACAGCTTTTCATGTTTTGATGAGTATTGGCACTAGGTATACCGTGGCATCCTTGTTCTGTCAACAGCTCTCCCATCTGATAATCAAAACATAGCAAGGGATAAGCATGCATGCAAGGAGCAATCTGGCACAATTGGAGCAATTTGGCACAAAGGAGCAATCCCAGCGATCAGTGCATGCATGCACAGCACGCATGCGTTCGGACTTCAGTCTTTAAACATGGTCATTGCCTTCTCCTTATCACCATGCAGGCTTTGGCCTTCATGTATGACAAGACACTTGTCAAGCTTCTGTTTGAGGGTGCCAAGGAGCGCTACGGGGACCGCAACGGGGGCTACACGCGTGTGAAGAGGGAGCCCATGCTGCGCAGGGGGGATGCAACTGAGATGGCCATCATTGAGTTGGTATGAGCAAGGGTGTGCCAGCTTAGCGTTTTAATTAGATGTGGACCTTAGGCCATGTTGTCGTTGCCTGCAGCTTTCAATCTGTTCATGTATAAAAGCTGCAGTTGCAGCTGCTGCAGCTCAAAGGCTTAAGAATCTTGCAAGGAGATTCCTTGCCTTTTACCCAACATTCTTCCTACCTGCACACAACCATGCAAGACATGCTTCCAGATGTCATGCGCCTAAAGCATTGAATGTTCAGATGCTCCAATTTTGTCTGGTGAAGCCAGATTTTTATAATGGGACTGATACTTCCATCCTTTTCTTTTGCTATTTGTGCAACTATTTGTAGCATTGAAGCCACCATTCTGAGACTGGAAGAGAGTTTTTAAAATCGATTCGTCACTTTTAAGCAGAGCTGTTGATTGTCCGCTTCTGCAACAAGCCACCGTGGTAGCATTTGTGGGTGAAGAACTCTGCAGGTGTTCGGCTGATTTTTCATTTCATGTAGGAAAAGCTAAGGGTAAAAACAGTGCACACAGTTCTTAGACAGCCTGGCAGATCAGTTATCTATGCCCCTGGCTGATGAATGATCAATTACCTGGATCTGCCTTGCCAGCATCCAAAAAGTATGAGACTTGCCTTAAAAACTAATTTCGTGCCCATTTGCTCAGATGACCTTCCATGAGATGACACAATGTGATCAAATCCTTTGTTTTAATATTTCAAACAGGACACAGGACATGTAAAGGAAAAAATTTACAAAGCTGAACTTGCCTACGTGGGCAGCTTAGCTGAAGCAAAAAAGGTGCCTGCAATGAAACTAGTCCAACAGGAACCACAGCGGTACTTGTAAGGTAAAAGTAAGGTATTCCGCCTACAGGGGAATTACACATGAAGCCATCAGTCATAACATGTGACTGCTAGGCTGCAGGTTAAGTTCAAGTTTGAAATGTAAATGCAAATTGAAATTCCGCCTACAAGGGCAGCTGAGCAGAAACGCCTCGGCCTGTAACTAGACCTTGACGAAAATGTGCTCGACTCGCAAGACTTGTACTGGAAAGAAAAGATTAGTCATGTTTACTGCAGTCTGGTTTTTTTTTGTACACTTACATGCACGGGCTACACAAACACTCCTGAACATTTTATAATACAGTTTTTCACATGAGCAGCCTAGCAGTCGCACTTTTTGACTGATGGCTTAATTTGTAAAACCTTGTAAACCTTGTTTACTGCAGTCTGGTGTATGATGGAATAGCACAAGGTAGATTATGCTCAGTGGCTTAAAAGTTGTTGGATCAGATAAAGCTCCAGGCATTTGACGAACAACGTACTACTGCGCATGGTTCGTAATCATTTTTTTCAAACATGCTCATGCAAAACTATGTTCACTAGGATGTGGGTTTGCATCGGTAACCTACAGCCCGCATCTCTAGCTGATGGGTTGCTGGTGAAACATTCTCAACCAGCTTTCACAACGTTAACAAGAAGTAAACAAGACAAGCTTTTAAAATTCACTAGGATATAGCGATACTTGTAGATTGGTCCGGGCACACTTAATGACTGCTCACTTCTGAGTATCTTTCTGATCCAACAACTTTGAAGCCTTAGAGCATAACATACCTCGTGCTGTTTTAGTCAAGCTGCCCCCGCAGGCAGGTGCAGCTATGTAACCCCCTTCCCTTCCCTTAGAGCTGGTTTGGTTGCAGGCATCTCTTTTTAATGCTTCAGCTAAGCTGACCTTGTAGGCAGGTACAACCACGAAACCCTATCCTTTCCAGTCCAAGTTTTGTGAGTTGAGCATGTTCTTGGCCAGGTCTGGTTACAGGCCTCAGTGTTCCCGCTCAGCCGCCTTGCAAAGGCCTACAAGTTGTAGGCAGATTAAGCAATGTGACCTTACCTTACCGTGAAAAAAAAGCTTCAGTGAAGGCCTTCTCACCTAAGCTATCCTTTGATTGTCTGGTCTCATGATTGAACAGGTGCAACGTGTTTACTCATTTGTGTTCGGTCAGGGCAGCCTATAGTCATGAGGGAGTTTGTTGTTGATCTGAGAAAAAGGCTGCGAGGTGTGTGGAATGCTGGTGCCTTGGCAGAACATGGTGAACACACGAACAAATTAGCCAAGTATCATCACTGGATGGCACTTCCTTTGAGAAGTTTACGCTGAGCACATTCGGGACAATGCTGAAATGCTGGCTCAATTTGATGAGGCAGAGAGGTCTGGGGATGTAGATAAATTGGCGTTTTGTGTGCGTTCTTTGATCATCCAGGCAGCGAGCAGTAGAGCTGTGGGCATGTCAGGCCGAGCAAAGTGTGTTTTTAAACGTGAGCGTAATAGGAAGGGTCCTCTAAACCCTGTGTGGTTCAATGAAGAATGTTGGGAGAAGCGTAGGGCTTTCATTGAGGCAGTGAAGCATGGTGAAGCCAGGCATGCTTGCAGATTTCTCAAGAGGGAAAGTATGAGGTGCAATCGTAGGATGAAGCGAAGGCACGCGAGACAGTTGCGGAATTTGTTTTTGGATAGGCTATTTCGGAAGGATCCGGCAGTGCACGCTTTACTAAAAAAGCACACCAAGCCTCACACAACCCCTGTGCCTGCTCCAGCTTGGCATGATCACCTACACAAACACTTCAGAGCAAAGAGGACATTTGAAGAGTCTCGCCCATCTGCGAGGGATATGGCTGTGCCACTGGGCCGGCGCAACCTTCCACCTGAGGTCCTTCTCAGGCGGGGCGCGCAGTCTGGGTGGGCTCCGGAGCCAGATGAGTTTGAGATCCCTGATGTATTTGTGTTAGAAGGTATGTTGGGTAGTGAATTTCAGAAGTTGAATGTTGGTGCCTCTTCAGGCTTTGATGCGATCCCGATTCCTTTTCTTAAGCATGCGTGCTTGCCAGTGCAGTGTGGGAATAAAACCAAACAAGTAAATGTGCTGGTACCTCTGTTGGCTCGTCTTTTTAAAGTGTTGCTGACTGAAAGTAAAGTGCCTGCGTGCTGGAAGGTTGCCAAGTTGAGCCCCATTCACAAAAAAGGGGAAGTGCTGAAACCTGGGAATTATAGGATGATTGCGGTTAGCGGTGTAATGTATAGGATTTATGCTAATGTGCTGAAAAATCTGGTGACAGATTGGTGTATGAAAAAGGGAAAGATTCCGGACACGCAGTTTGGCTTCTTTCCAGGAAGGAGCACTCTGCATCCTCTGTTCATTCTGAGGCACCTCAAGCATGCTGCGAAAAAATTGAAGCCACGGAATTCTTCCAGATTGCACGTTGCTTTCATTGACTTTTCTCAAGCTTATGACACCGTGCCCAGACAGCAGCTTTGGTCTCACTTGCAGCGCAATGCAATGCCGACTCCTCTGCTCAGTGTGATCAGAGATATGTATGATAATGATGAGTACATTCTAATGGATGGTGAGAAAAGGGCGCGCGTGCAGCCATCGAACGGTGTTAAGCAAGGTTGTCCTTTGTCCCCCCTTCTTTTCTCTCTGTACATCAATGATATGGGCAGAGAGATAAGTGAGGGCATTGAGGGTGCTGTGACTGGTGATAGAGTGAATGGTGTGTCCCACATGATGTACGCTGATGACCTTGGATTAACTACGAATGACCCTGGTGAAATGCAGAAGATGCTGGACAGACTCCGTGTGTATGCCCAGAGAAAAGGGTTGACTGTAAACACAGCTAAGTCTGAGGTGGTGCACTTCAACAGTACGTCTGTCTCTCCTCTGCAGAATCCTTTTACGTATGATGGAGTGGTCCTTCCAGAGAAGGACAGGTTCAAATATTTGGGAGTGCTGTTGGATAAAAAGATGGATTTTAAGGTAGCTGAGGAGCATGCGGTGCGGCCTTATATGGCTGCACAGAGAAGGATTTCGGAGTTTGCCAAGGGTCATGACCTGAAAAACAGGCCTCATGCTATGCTCTGGTTGTCCAAGGTGTATGGCATTCCTGCTGGGATGTATGCGTGCCAGGTGTGGGGAACTCATTACTTGAGAGAAGGCAGTGAGTTTGAGAGTCAATTGCAGAAAAGACATCTGTGTTCCTTGAGGCGCATTCTTGGAGTAAAGAACAGTACTACAAATTGGCCGGTGTTGAGAGAGTGTGGCCAGGAGCCTCTGCAGTTCTTCTGGTTCCGTGCCTCCATCAAGTTTTTTAATAGCATGCTTGACTCCAATAGTGAAGTCTTGCGTCGTGTGCTGAGGGCTGATTTAAGTCTGGCTTCTTTTGATTCCTCTTGCTGGGCTGCTGAAGTCTCTAATGCTTTTGGTGGGATGCGGAATGGTGATTCGTTCAAACAGAACATGCTGAGAGCTGAGAAAATCCCCATGCAAGAGTTCATTGGTGATTTGCGATACAGACAGCAGAAAGTGTGGAGAGGGGCCGATGTTTTTTGTCCTCGTGCAGTTAACAAGAAGGTAGTGACGTACCATAAGTGGTGTGGGAATTCTGAGAGTGGTCCCAGAGGTGCTCCTTTTTGTATCCCCTCGTATCTGTTCAAGGATTTGGACAAGCATGTTTTGAGAAACATTAGCAGATTTAGATTGCGTGCTCATCACTTGAGAGTGGAGTCTGGTAAATGGCTTGGGGGTTCAAGTATCTGTGATAAGTGTGAGTGTGGGGAAGTCCAGGATGAAAAACATGTGCTTTTCTTTTGCAAATGTACTGAGGTGCGCGAGCTACGCACGAGATACAAGGACCTTTTTGAGGAGATGTTTAAGACTTTGCGTGTGTTTGCTCCGCCTTCAAACGCTGACTTTATTCCATTCTTGGCTTGCCATCATACTATCACTGATTCTGAAATCAATGCTTTCATAAACCAAGACTCATACAGACTTCTTAGATTTGTGTCAGACTTGGTCTCAATTTTTGATACTGGTTGAGCTTGTTTCACCAGCTGCCATCAGCCAGAGTCTCGGGCTGTAGGCCACCATTGTAAACCCCTTGTAAACCCCTTCCTTTGAGACCCTTGTCTGTTCATGGTGCGCCCTTTTCTGTCCCCAGGTATTTGCATCTTGATTTGGGCAAGCGCGCGCTAAGAAACATAGCACGTTTTCGTTTACATGCTCATACTTCAAGAGTTGAGACATCACTTTGGCAGGAGCACACATCAACTTGTGATAGATGTGAACAAGGACTCCAAGATGAAAAGCATGCGGTGTTCCTTTGTTCTTGCGCTTTTGTGTGTTCTCTTCGAAGGGCTTATGCACATTTATTTTCTGACTTCCCCTCGTCTTATAGAATTTTTCGTTTCGAAAAAAGAAAAAAAATTAAAGAGAGAGCTCACGCTCCCACTGCACCGTCTGGTAGGGCTCCACTAGTGTTTTTGACACTCTGAGAACGGAACGAGCCCTACCAGGCGGGATAGGTGTGCTTGCGCGCACGCAGATGGGGCACACACGCCAAAAGTAAATTGGATAACACAGTGAGCGGACGCTGACCTGTGCCTGGGGAAAAAGTGACGTGCGAAGCCAAGAAGAGATGGAGATTGAGCAACTTGTGCGCCAGCTCTTACAGAAGGTCGACGAGCTTAATCAAGTGGTGCTCGAGCTACGGCAGCAGCAGCAGCAGCAGCAGCAGGATGGCCGAGCAACTCGGGGCAGCGTTGACCAGCTCGTCCGAGACTCTGCTGACACCAACTGGGCAGCAGCATGCAGCATAGATAGGGAAGAACGTCAGAAGTTCTACAGTGTACGTCTGCTGCGCTCCAGGAACGCAGGGGCGCTGCCCTGCGAAGCAACACCAGCCGGGGTGGAAGCCTTCCTGCAGTGCGAGGTGGGCAGCGTGCAGCATGTGGAGCGGATGCGGGACAACGCACTGGGCAAGCAGCGATACATCGTCTGGTTTAGTACGGCAGAGGCAGCGACTGCAGCGTACGCGGGGTTCCGCGACAGCAGCAATGCAGCACAAGCACTCCTGGTACAGAAGAAGACGCGCCTGCAGAATGCGCTGGTGGACCTGGCCATGCAGCTGCAGCAATTGGGCCGAGGACAGTGTGGGTATGGGGAGAAACTGGTTGTGCAAGTCAGGGGAAAAGCAATCGTGGTCAAACTTGGTGAGGGGGAGCTGGTTCCCTACCCCTTCCGCCAGCACCTGCCTTCAGGCCGCATCCCCAGCCCTGGCGAGCCCTTCCTGCACCTCAATGCTGGCCGACTGGGGCAGCAGCTCAAGCAGCTACTCAAGCCTCCTCCGCCCTCACCAGCAGCAGCAGCAGCAGCAGCAGCAGCAAGGCCAGCAGCACAAGCACCTACTTCGCCTGCCTCACCACCAGTACAAACAGCAGCAGCAGGAACGACAGCAGCAGGAACAGCTGCAGCAAGCGGAGCCCTAGTCACTCCCACCAAGCGGAAGCGCACCAGCCAAGAGCCCAACCCTGTCCAGCACCAACACTGCCCTCCCCCAGCAGCAGGAGCAGCAGCACCAGTACGCATGCATGCAGGTACCTTTGGAGGAGCCATGAGGCAAGGACAAACTGCAGACCAAGAGACCCGAGTTCGAGCACACAAGGCTGCGCAGGCAAAAGAAGCAACATGGGTCCCTAATAGGAGGTATGGGGGGGTGTATGGAGGTCCTCAAGGGCCGTCCATACCCCGTGCCATGTCTTGGAGAGATTACAGAGGGTACTTATCTGCTGAAGAGATTCAAGCAAGGCAACGCAGTTGATACCTTCTTTGACATGTGCACTCACCAGGCTGTATCGGCAGTTACCCTTCCTGAAGCATTGCATTGCATCTTAAACAGTGGATGCTGAGAACTGAAGTGCTAAGCAGAACATAACACTTTTACTTTGGCCTCTTGGACCTTTTTCAGAGCGATGCTGTTCTCAAACTTTCTGTGCTTCTTGTGGAAACGCAAAAGTGTATTTTCCTGACACTACAGCCTTATGGAGTTTTTTGTGCTTGGCTTTGCGTGCTTGTTTCATTTAGAGTGACAGTGTGTGTGATTTTTACAGTTGACACTTCTGAACTCAGCTCAAGGCTTTCAGTTGACATTTACACAAGTTTAGTTTGGTTTGGTTACAGGCACCTTTTTGCTTCAGCTAAGCTGCCCTTGTAGGCAGGTACAGCTATGTAACCCTATCCTATCCTATAGAATTTTTCTGGACGATTCAGGCACTTTCTACTATTCTCAAGCTAGCTCTGAGGATGCTATTCATTTCTTGCAGAAGCAAACTAATGACACTTATCGTTTTATTTCCGATCTCATGGATATTTTTTGTGCAGTTGGAACAGTCGAGCAGACCGAGCAGCCAAACTACCTGACTTAAGGTCAAACCCCATTGTAACTCATTACAGTTGACACTTCTGAACTCAGCTCAAGGCTTTCAGTTGGCATTTACAAAGTTTGGTTTGGTTTGATTACAGGCACCTTTTGCTTCAGCTAAGCTGCCCTTGTAGGCAGGTCCAGCTATGTAACCCTATCCTATCCCATCCTCCACAGTGTCGTGTTCTTTCCGCTTTCACAAATGAATGGGTCAGTAAGGCTTTTTCCAGCAGTACGACTGGCAGTGACGCTGGTGTTAGACCTATAGACCTATAGACAGCGTGGCCAAAAAAGAGGCGTGAGATGTCCGTGTGTTTGTTATAACTCGACAACAAGGGTGTGTGGTTAGAGCTTACAAATAAACCAGAAAAAGACTGAAGCCGACAATAACGTCCCTTTGAAAGGTCCAACATCTGAAAAATTTGCCCAGTGCTTTACCTTGAAAACAGGTCACCACTGCAGATGAAGCAGATCTTGCTGCAAAAAAGTGCATCCAACAGATGACTAAAACAATGCATCTATTGCACCATCGTCATAAGTAGCTATTTCCCAGCCAGTTTTCCCCATGCTGACGACGACCCACTGAGCAGGGGCCTTTTGCAAACTAGAGTGTTTGGCCGGGGCGTGCACAAACTTGAGTGCTTGTTTTTGGAAGCCCGCGATGCCTCTTGCTGAGGCTGTTTGGGTACTGGCGTATTTGGCTGGGGCTGTTAGCGAATTAGGGAGTTCGTTGTCCCGCAAGCCCGCCATGGTGCTGGGGCTGAAAGCGGACTAGGGTTGTGCTCCCCAAGCCTGCGATGCCTCGTGCTGGAGCTATTTGCAAGCTCACCGACCTTGCATGGCCATCATTTGTTGCATCTGCAGGTGGATTAACAGACAAGGGGACTTCAGTCAAGGGAGGTGTCACAAGATGCTTGCTTGTATGGATGGGGTTTGCGTGCCATTTCAGTCCGTTTGAGGATTTGCTATAATAAGTTCATAATTGCTGCACAGCTTTGATTTCCTTGCATATCCTGACCACTGCATATTTTGTCTGCATGGGCATGGACACTGTCCCTTGAATCTGCAGGAGCCAGTGTGCCTACCCGGCAAGTCTCCCTATTTCTCAACAGCCCCCTCTAAGTCATCTGATGCTACATGCAGGTGCACCGGATGCGACGCTGTGCTCTTTCAAAGGCATTGCATACACGCTGCATAACAAGCCCTGCATGCTTGCACGCTGGAAGCAACACTGCTGGTCTTTCTGAGGGACTGGAGGAAGGCTCTAAGCTGAAAATAACGCTGCCCTGCCCCTCGTTGAGATACAATATGAACTCTTCAATTTAATGAGATTGAATGAAGAGACAATGAAATTGTATGAAGGATGCCTCCCTGCCCCTCATTGAGATATAGTATGATGTGATCCTCCAGCACATGTGCCGTCACACTTCAACGAGGTATGTCACTTGATCACTGGGGGATCCTCCAGGCTTGGCATGTGCAACAGGGTCACGGTGAAAGGAGCAACAGGCCTTTAGTCAAAACGTCTCACTGCCGGCCTTCGGCTTTGCATGCACGACAACTAAAGCAGGATGCCAACACTGCTTCCTTTTCCCTCATCAACATTAAAAGTTGTGATCATTCAGCACACTTGCCGTCACACTTCAACGAGGTATGTCTCAATCATCGGGGGATCGTCCAGGCTTTGCATGTGCAACAGGGTTATGGTGAAAGGAGCAACAGGCCTTAGTCAAAACATCTCACTGCCGGCCTTCGGCTTTGCATGTGCGTCAAATGAAGCAGGATGCCAGCGCTGCCTCCTTTTCCCTCATCAACATTGAAAGTTGTGATCATTCAGCACGCATGCCGTCACACTTCAACGAGGTATGTCTCAATCATCGGGAGAAACAGACTCAGTGTGTGCTTTTTTCATGTCATACCCCACTTGGCGTGTCGAAGGTCAGGTTGTTGAAGGGGGCACCGAGTATGCGCATCATGCTGTGGGTGGTGCCACCCTTAACACCCAAACATGTGTCCACTGCACATCGGGCTTTCCTCTAAAATCATGAAAGTGTATAAAGCAACCGCCCATGCTTCAGGTGTATGCATCACATGCATCGATGGGTTTGCGCATGCATCAGATGCTTCCTGTAGGTGGCGGAGTAATCACCACTCAAGCCCACGGGCTGCATTCATTCCCCTCAGGCATATTGCTTGTGATCATTTAGCATTGTGCTATCACACTTCAACGAGGTTAAGTGTCTCATCACAGGGGATACCAACCCGGCTCATGAGCATGCCCCACTTCTACAAATGGGCTTATAGCCACTGTGCCGTACTTTGGCGGGACCATTCAAAAAGCCATCTTCCAGGGCCAATACAAAGGCACGCTGCCTCCAGTTTAAGATGCGTGGCGTGTAAAAAAGGCGGCTCCCTTATCCCATCCCCGATGGCAAGTGCAGCAGCTTGGCAGTCTCACATGAGCAGTGCACCACATGCAGATTTCCTGCCGAACCACCACCATCACCATTGTGCTGACATAGGTGGCTAACAACAGTGTGTGCGTACACAAACAAACACACACAAATGCACATACACCAAAGGCATGTGCCCACATGTTTCTGCACAGCAGCAGATGTGCACATGTAGCGCTCACATGCAGCTGCTCTGCTCATGCAACAGGGGGTCACCACCCACCATCTTCTGCATCGCAGCAGCGTCCATGCCTCCGCCGCCCATGCCTTCCTCCTCCTCCTCTTCCTCCTCGACCATCTCCATTTCGTCCTCAGGCTTTCGGCGCAGGGACTGCCAGATGCCCTTGAGCAGGTTCCACGCGGGCAGCAGCAGCAACCACGCGAGCTTGTAGTCTTTGCCACTGAACACGTTGGCGTCGACGTGCAGCACATTCTGGCCTGCAGAGTACATTCAGGGGGCGGGGATATGCAGCAGTGTGTGTGTGGGAGTCAGTAGTTGTCAAGAGGGATGCACAAGCCTTAAGAGGGAGGACCTCCACAAGCAACAAGGGGTGCAGTGTGTTTCACAGGGCCACAGCGGGAGAAGAAACGCCGCGGCGAGCGCAACAGAAGAGAATCCGCCAACCAAAAACCGCATGCATGAAGGAAGGCTTCCTAACTGGCAAGCTAGCGAGGGTTTCACCAAAGGAGGAACAGCCCAGGGACCAATGAGCAAGACCAGCGGGAGGAAAGGGCAGAAGAGCAAAAGCCCACCCAAGTGTGAGCCTACCTCTGAACCCAGTCCCACATGCCACACTGAGCTTACCACAAACTGTGCTTACCACAAAGCTGACAACAGCAACAGTATGACTGCTCCTCAGTCCGAGGCCAGCGGGGCCAGAGTGTGAATGCAAAAGCACTGCCATGCAAGCAACATCACTCAATTCTCTTTTGGCCCTAGGACGTTCTTCGCAGCACGGTCAGATGAGAAAAGGATAGGGAAAAGTGGGGCAGTGAAGCACTCCCTGCATAAACCAAGGAAGCGGAGGCACACTGGCCCAAAGCGCCATGCGTCCCCTCACCAGCAATGGGGGCACGACCAAGAAGTTGGGGGAATTGAGGCGCGTGGAATGTAGTCCAGCTCGTTGCAGTACGCGGCCCCCAGCATCTTTGAAATCGAGACAAGGCAAAGGCAGGGCAGGACAAGGACAAACAAAGGAGGCACCTAGGATGCAGTCAAGCTCGGCGCCTCATATGGTCCCTACCACCTCAAAAACCTGCAGCGTGGCAACTGCAGGACTGGACACACGAAGGGGAGGTCCAGCACCCGGGCTGTAGCCCAGCCCCAGAACACCAACCAGTGACTAAGAATTGCAACCAAGCAAATGCGGGACAGGACAAACAAGGGGGCAGAAAAAGCACCTGGGATGTAGTCCAGCTCCAGGCCGCATGTGGCCCCCAGCATCTCAAAGTCGTAGCTGAAGTTGGAGGCCCAGCCGCCCACAAAGGGCGCGTCCTCCTTGGTGCGCTGCTGGTAGAAATCAAAGATCATGCCCAGACCCTGCGAGAGGAGGCGAGCATGGCAACACTGAGTTCATGATGCACAGCCCCTGTGAGAGGAGACGAGTATGGCAACACTGAGTTTATGATGCACAGCCCTGCAAGAGGAGACGAGCATGGCATTGCTGAGTTATCATGCCCAGCCCCTGCGAGAGGAGACGAGCATGGCAACACTGAGTTCATGATGCCCAGCCCCTGTGAGAGGAGACGAGTATAGCATCGCTGAGTTCATCATGCTCAGCCCTGCAAGAGGAGACGAGCATGGAAACGCTGAGTTCAACATGCTCAGCCCCTGCGTGAGGAGATGAGCATGGCATTGCTGAGTTCATGATGCCCAGCCCCTGTGAGAGGAGACGAGTATAGCATTGCTGAGTTCATCATGCTCAGCCCTGCAAGAGGAGACGAGCATGGAAACGCTGAGTTCAACATGCTCAGCCCCTGCGTGAGGAGATGAGCATGGCATTGCTGAGGTCATCATGACCAGCCCTTGTGAGAGGAAAAGAGCATGGCATTGCTGAGTTCATCATGCTCAGCCCTTGCAAGAGGAAAAAAGCACAAAATGTTGCCCGAGAACATCCATCTCTGCCTCCTATCAAACAGCAGCGCTTTGCGAACGGCACGCTCGCGTGCAGCAGGTCAGAGCCCCAACCAGGACCCCTTCCGTTAAAACATTGGGGGATGCTAGGCCAGCATCAGGTTTGCATCAAACTTACGCTCAAGAAAGAGAGGGGAGGGGGGGCAAGCAGCCTGCAACCTAGGCACCATTTAATGCACTTGAATGATACGTATGCACCATGCATGATCTTAGGAAGAGGAGAGAGAGAAAGGCGTGCAGCCCACAGAGTCCACGTATCAAAGAGCACTCTACTCACATCAGAGTCACATCATGCCCAAGCACTTGCTTCTTTTGCTTTTGCTATTTGTGCTCTTGCTTTTTTTGCCACAATCACACAAAGGCTGCAGCACATCCTTTCCACAGTCCATGAAGCCGTGCGCAATCGCAGTAGCAAACATCAGGACCAAACAGGGTGTGCAGTTCGGGCTGCCACACAAGCTGTCATGCAAGGATGGAGCAACACTGTAGACAACACTGATGGAGATGGAGCAAGGATGGACAAGGATTGAGGAGGAGCAACACTGCAGACAAGCTGCCATGCATGGATGGAGCAACACAGCACACAACACTGATGGAGATGGAGCGACACTGCAGGCAAGCTGTCATGCATGGATGGAGCCGTCATGCATGGATGGAACCCTGCAAAACGGATTGCGAGCACACGCCCAGCTGCAGAAAGATTGCAATTGTGTTGGTGGAGCAGCGTTGCAGAACAGATTGCAAGTGCATGCCCAGCTGAGGTTCAGCAGGAGCTTCGGTTGGAAGTGCGTCATCAAGGAGATCAGACGACGGTGAAATACATGAGTACATCATCACCACCTCTGGCCTGGCATGCTGACACCATGGGCTTATAGCATGGGCATGATAACATCATAGGCATGCACATATCATGGGCATGCTTTCGTCGCGGGCAAGCTTGCATCATGCTTACATCATGAGCACGCCAAAGTCAGGGGCATGCTTGTATCATGGGTTTGCTTACATCATTGCTTACATTGCTTACATCATTGCTTACATCATTGCTTGGGAGCACATGTACAGCACGCCAACACAAGGTCCATGCTCATCCCAGCAACAACGACCGAACAAAAGGACGCAGACTGGAATGCAATGCACACACATGTGGAATGCATCGGGATGCAGGGCGGTGTGCGAGGAGCTGCATTACAAGGTCCCTCACAAAACGGCTCAAGAGTTCGACCGGAAAAGCTTGGACCTAATATGTTCCTGCCTGCACTGCCCTCCACACAGATGCTCAAGCCCAAAGTGGAGTGCGGCCATTTTGCCCTCAGGCACATGGCATAAGTACCTACTGGACGTGGTTGTACAACACAAAGGCCCGAGCAACCCACGCCTGGACACCAACACAGCTTTAAGGCAGAAAGCACAAGTACCTACCGGACATGGTCGTACAACACAAAGGACAGAGCAACCCACGCCTGGACACCAACACAGCTTTCAGGCACAGGGCACGAGTACGTACCGGGATGTGGTCGTACAACACAAAGGCCCGGGCACCCCACGCCTCGTCACCAGCCCCCCCTGCAGACTCTGTCTTGACCTTGGAGGCACATGCGTCCACCTGCAGAGGACACACACACAACACATGTACATACTCGCACACATGCACGTAAGAGTTGGGTGGGCGCATACACGCACAAAGGTCCAGGCGTGCTTGCATCTTGGTCATGAGCACCTGACAGGACCTACACCAACCGCATGACCTCCCAAACACCGGTGTCTGGGGGCCCCCAACCTCGATGTGATGTGTGACACGCAAATCTCCCCTGCATAGCTGATCTATGGGCCATGGTTGCTGTTTCCAATTATCCCCAAACACACCAGACACCCACGCCAATTAGCCCGAACCACACGCACCTTGAGCGGGCCCAGCCGCATCGTCTCCTGCAGCCGCAGCCCCATCCCCATGGGCCCCTTGTTCAGCTTGCCGCCTTCACCCAGGCGGGCCATCATGAGGCCCGCGCCTGCGTGGTCATTCGCCCGCAGCACGCCGTCCTGCACGGAGGTCAGAGGAAAATGAAAGGACAGGTGTATCATGAGGAAGGCCATCAGAAGGCCTGTGCCCACATGGGCCTGAGAGCACGCTGCCCTACACAAGGGTGAGAAGAAAATGTGAAGGACAGTGCAGTGGTGTATCATGAGGTAGGCATCATGAGGCTCGTGCCTGCGTGGTTGTTTGCACGCAGCACGCCGACCTGTGTACAAAGGTCAGGAGGGAAAGGAAAGGGCAGGGGTGTGTAGCTGCACCTGCCATCATGAGGCTTGCACCGACACGGTCATCTGTGCGCAGCATGCCACCCTGCAGTAGGGTGAAAGGGAGAGGAATGGACAGGGGAGTGTCATGAGGTGGTCCATCATGAGGCCTGCACCCGCGTGGTCATTTGAGCACGCTGCCCTGCACAAGCGTTGGTAAAGCACAGGGTTTTGAACGTGTCCAGCCTCTCAAACATCCTGCAAGCGCGCGGCACACCGTCCTGCGCCAAGATCAAGAGGGAAAGGAAAGGGTCACGAAGCTGAACCTGCCAACGAGGGCAGCTACAGTGCGGCAATCAAGCAGGCCAATACAGAGAGCAAGGACACCGAAAGGCTCGATCACAGCACTTCAGCCACTCAGCTAAGGTGTGTGTGTGTGTGTGTGTGTGTGTGTGTGTGTGTGTGTGTGTGTGCGCGCGTGCGCGCGCGCGTGTATGTGTGTGTGTGTGAGAGAGAGAGAGAGAGAGAGAGAGAGAGAGAGAGAGAGAGAGAGAGAGAGAGAAGCAAGCAAAGACGGGGAGTGAGGGTTCGGGTGAGGCAAAAAGGAAGATGCTCTGTGCGGTGTCATGGAGTTGACTGGGCACGTAGGATTCCCTGGAACAGTGGGTGAAAAGGGTCGTGGGAAAAGGGGCAAGGATGAAACTGGGGGAGGAGAGAACGGCTTCTAAGCGTTGATTTGCTCCATCAAGCTGAGTGCATTGTTATATTTACACCCATTTGCGAGCAAACATCATCTCTGCCTAATTGTTTTTTCAAATCCCCATGCCCGTGAGATCGCAGATCACATGGACAAGTCCGTGGTGTGAAGCTGGCTAACACCAGGAGCCGTGGCAGAGTGACGTAGTTGCACTGGGATGGGGCTACCTTTTCTTGATTCGAACCACTCCCTGCACAGTTGTTGGCATTGCTCATTACTCGCCATCACACCTGCTTTGCCTCTACTACGCGCAACTCCAACCTTGCTCACCTTGAAAGTGTTCACCTCCACCTGGTACAGGACATCTTTGATCGTAGGGCGCAGCATCTCGAATGCGCCGTTGACCTGCTCGGCGGGGGGAGGAGGAGGAACAGCAGGGGTGGGTGCAAGAGCATGCCAGCATGTAAATGCATGTGCCTCTTGCATTCCCTCCTGGAATGCCTCTGTCCATATGCCTCTCCATTCCTTTGAACAAATCCAGAAAGAAACGTGCACGAGGGGTTAGTCAAGCACGAAGAACGGTTTCAAGTGGGCTGATCAGGAACACAAGCCTCCTGCCACGCTCACAGGGATCAGTCCCTATACTCGCTCACAGGGTCAGCAAGCTGTGGGCCCTATGGAAACATGAGACATTCCAAATCAGAGGGGACAGCACCTCCGATTTCAGAGTGAGCTGTCAATTGACCGTTCCTCCTTCTGAGAAACTGTGGTGAAGCGACTCACTCCCTGCAGCCTCCCGCGCCTGACTGAGGAACAACAACTGGAAAGCAACTTCATCGCACGCGCTGACCTACACCAAATCCACAAACTGCCCTGTACCATCATCTCACCCTCCTCAAGCCCGCTCACCTGCGTGATGTGGCGGCTCCCAAAAGGCGGCACGTTGTGGATGACAGAGAAGTTGCCCTCGCCTTGCAGGCACATGTTGGTCTTGTCCTTCTCGATAGCCAGGTGCAGGTTGAGGGGGAAGCCGCCCCAGCCATCCCTGTGCAACAAGAGAGCATGTGTGTCACGTGTGTGCCAAGTGTGTGTGTGTGTGTGTGTGTGTGTGTGTGTGTGTGTGTGTGTGTGTGTGTGTGTGTGTGTGTGCGCCAAGTGTGTGTGTATGTGTGCATGCACGTTGTGTTCTTGTTGTCTGCAGTAACCAACAGCATGGATGTGTGTGTGCACGCTCATTGATGCATGCACAAAGCATGAAGGTGTTTCTACATGGGTGGCGCAGAATATGAAGTACAGCCAGCAAGAGGGGCATGAAGGCAGAAGTCATGGGCAGGATAAACGACTGAGAAGCACGTTGGACAAACACGAGCATGCCAGGGCAACCTTTATGACCCTCACCTGTTGCCTGGGGCGGGATGCAGGTTCAAGGCCACCAGTCACGACCCTTATGGCCCTTACCTGTTGCCTGGCTGGCCGTCAAACTCAGCCACAAAACCGTTGATGGCGTCTTCATGCTCGTAGCCGTAGTAGTCCAGGGTGGGCATGATGGCGATGTCGGCCTCAGGCACGCAGTACACGTAGCGGTGGTTGGTATAGTCCTCCTGAGGACGGGTACAGGTTTGCAGGGGTCCAGGCATCATGGATCAGGCATCACGGGCTTGAGAGCAGGAGCTCTGTTGGGGTCAGTGCTCTTTGATAACAATGCCAGACCAGCATCCCAAGTCGGCTGAGCGAAAACCAACAGTGGCGTGCGAATGTATGTGTGCATAAGGAACAAATACTTGAAAAAAAACTTCTGGGCTGAGCAGACAGTCTCAGTGTTGCTCTGAGGCTCTCATCCTAGGGAGTTATCTAGGGAGATCCTGTTAAAGGCTATAGCTTCCTTATCAAAAGGCCATCAGCACAAGTCCCAGCTCACTGTGCTGCTGCCAGCTACCAAGGCAACGCGCATAACAAACAGATGATGCCTTGCCAAGCAACAGCAGCAGGGAGCTGCAGGAACTTGCATCCTTATACAGGTCATGCGAGTGCACTTACCGGGTCAAAGGTGGGTCCCAGGTCAAGGCCCTCCGCGACGTAGCCCTCATATCCGCCCCCCACAACGCGCTCCACATCCTCTGCATGGAATGCCTTCTTGAAGGTCTGCAAGGTTCAGGCACAGAAGCCCAGCCCGTGTGTGGGTTAGCAGTCCAAGGGCACACAAGGTCCAGGCACAGGAGGAAGGCACACAATGCCCCAGCACACAAGGAAAGCACACCAAGTCCAGGCACAAAAGGAGGGCATGTTCCTCCCCTGATATGGGTAAGCAGCCCAGATGCAGGTAAGAGGCATCAGGGGGTAGGGAGGGAGGCATGGAGGGTCAGGAAGTAAGCGAGCAGCAATTGGGGGGATTCACTGGATCAAGAAGGTGAGCGCTGGACGAGGAAGGTAAGCACCAAATCAGGGAGAGGACAAGCGGCAATGAGAGGTGGCGCACGGGGTCAGGAATGCAAGCAGGCAGTGCGAGAGGGACCATGCAGAGCCAGCAACGCATGTGTGGTGCAGCGTGAGGTGCATCACATGTGGCGTGCACTGAGGACGAGGATGAGGGTGGCACACTCCCTGTACCAAAAGAAATGGTGCAGGGCTCGCAATGCAAGTAAGGTAAGGAGGAGCGTGGGGTGCATCAAACGCAGCATGCACCGTCGACGTGGATGCCGTTGTGGTTACTCTGTGCATAAAGGAGGTCATGCAGCACTGCATGTATGGAGCAGCGGGAGGTGCACAAGTGCTACGCACCAAGGTGCAAAAGCATACATCCCGCAAGCGGTTCAAGCGCTTCAGCATGGCAGAGCACGCTTTGGGGGCCCATGAGGTGCAGATGTACCTTCCGCAAGCGGGTCAAGCGCTTCAGCATTGCAGAGCACTCTTTTGGGGGCCCATGAGGTGCAGACGTACCTTCCGCATGGGATTCAAGCGCTTCAGCATGGCAGAGTACTCCTTTTGGGCCCATGAGGTGCAGGCGTACCTTCCCCATGCAGTTCAAGCGCTTCAGCATGGCAGAGTACTCCTTTTGGGCCCATGAGGTGCAGACGTACCTTCCGCATGCGGTTCAAGCGCTTCAGCATTGCAGAGTTTTCCTTTTGGGCCCATGAGGTGCAGACGTACCTTCCGCATGCGGTTCAAGCGCTTCAGCATGGCAGAGTACTCCTTTTGGGCCCATGGGTTGCCAGCACATGCTAGGTCGTACATAATGTTGTAATACCTGCACGGATGCGGAAAGTGGGACCATATGTCCAAGAGCCGACTCAATGTTGCATCATGCCCAGCAAATCTATGCATATCCCCAGCAGGCCACCCAACTCCTGCATGTATATTCACTACACCCATGAGAAATCGAGACGCACGTTCTCCCTCCCTGGGCAATACTACATGGGATTGCGAGGTGGATTCTTGCAGACATTTGCAACATTGCTCAGCGCAAAGCGAGCCACATGGGTAGGGTTGGCCAATTCCCTCTTTTTAGCACTAAATGTATGGGCATACGATAATGGCATACGGAACTGGCCAACCCTACACATGGGCCCTCCAGGCCTCACAATCAGCATGGCTCGGTCATAACATAATGCTCCCCGGGCGCAACAGAGTTGTTGGCGCTGTGTGACTGTGTCACTATAGCGCGCAACCAGCCGGGGCACTGGGTTGTGGGCCCTTGCAACCCCTTGTGATTCAGCGTGACTTGGTCATCACAGAGCACTCTTGGGACGCAACAGGCCACACAGCTCTCAGCAAGTGAGCCAGCAGCTTCAGTCCAACGCCTCCAGCATCTCATGCCCCAGGAACGCACATGTGGTTGAACTCCTCCGCCTCTTCATCATCCGTCTCTGCATCAAAGGGATCCTCCACAGAGCCCCATGTGTCTGGCTTCATGACACCCTCGCATTCCTGCACAGCAGACATGTGTGTGTGTGTGTGTGTGTGTGTGTGTGTGTGTGTGTGTGTGTGTGTGTGTGTGTGTGTGTGTGCGCGTGTGTGTGTGACATCTCCAGGACTAAGCAGAATGCAAAAACATGCAAAGGAGGATCAAGCTCTCAAACAGGCCCCTAGCCCCTGCACGACATGCATTCTGCATCATCAATTGCATGGTGGACCTCGGGGAAAAATGTAGGTCAACAAGGCAGAATGTGACACAAAATGTGGATGGACAGAACATAACATCATGGGCACATGCACAACAAACTGATGTACTACAGAACTTACAAGACATGCCATTTGTTGGTGCATTGAATTGAACCACATACTCAAGTAATGCCATTTCTTTGGTGCACTCTGCTCAATCTGGACCGCGCCCAAGCGTCCCCAAAACACATGCAACTGGCCCTTTCTGTGACACATTTGCAAATTTGGTTTCCATGAGGGCCTGGGTGTGAGCTGCAGAGCATCACCCATTTTGAGCAGACGATTGGGGGCCTCAAAAAGAACAGAACTCAAAGCCAGCAGCGTTCAGGCAGCATAGCAAGGCTACAAGGCTTGAATTACATCCACAGCCAGGGGCTAATAACACGCATACCTGCTCTACGTAGAAGTTGACTGGTGGCAGGCGCGCGCGCATCAGTGACTTGAACAGGTCTTGCTTCGCAGCAGCAGCCTTGGCAGCTGCCTTGGACCTGCAACAGGGGTGGAGGGGAAGTTTGTGCTCAGCACATGCTGTCTGCAAAAGCATAAGCGACTCAAACAAGCCCTGCTTTGAGGCAGCACCCATGGCAACCCACTTGGACCTGCAGCAGGTGTAAGGATTGTGCTGTCTACAAAACTTGCATGGGTCGTTTTTTGGACACAAGTGTGAAAGAACAGAAAGGATGATGAGCGTTGGTGGTATGGGCCATGTCGTCCTGGGCTTGTGAGGAAGGTCTCCACTGGGGACTTCCATACAGACTCAGTCCAAGGGAACGTCATCCAAGCACAGAAGGCTGCTGCTTGCCATGGTAAGGACGCCAGGGTCATGCCGACACGATGTACGCTCCACTGTGTGAATCGTTGATGCTTTCACAGGCACGGCGCTGGCGCCCTCCACTTCACACGCGCATCTCCTCACCTGAACATGGCCTGCACCTCCTCAAACGCGCGGTAGCCCACCAGCTGCATGACGAGCACCTGCTTCCAGGGCACGGCGCTGGCGCCCTCTAGGATGACAGGCTGCCCAAAGCTGTTGGTCGGGCACGAGGGATGGCAGTCGGCCACGAACACAGGGTTGCGCACCTGCAGGTTGTGAGCATAGATTGGTGGTACCTCTGCAAGCATTCCAACTTGGTTGGTTAAAAGTGGGGCGAGAGGGGTGGCGGTTGGCCACAAACACAGGGTCACGCATGCAGGCAGGGCAGGTGAGCATAGATTGGTGGAGCCTCTGCAAGCATTCCAACTTGGTTGGCTAGTGGTGGGCGGGGAGGGTGGCGGTCGGCCACAAAACAAACACAGGGTTGCAAAATGGCAGGCAGGGTAGATGAGCATAGGTTGGAGGTGCCTCAACAATAAAAAGCATGCCAACTTGTTCAGCTAATGGTGGGGCACGAGGAGTAGCTGTCTGCCACGAATGCAGGGTTGCACACTTGCAGGTAGGCCCTGTTCCTGGTTGTCAAGCACTGCTTGTCCAATCCATGACAGAAAAGTGTCGGTGGGCTTGGAGCTTTGAAAAGGATGTGCCCTGTCACTTTTGTCCATGCCCACGGTATTGGACAGTTGGCAAATCTCAGGCCAATCCTTTTCCTTCCTTCCAGGACAGGATGCAAAGATCTGGTCCTCATGAAAAATGACAAGTCATCTTACCTTTGCAGACAGTCCCATAGAGCCTGCTTTCTACCTGGGCATTCTGATACTGCCCAATTGCATGAAACACATGCACACAAGCACGCACGCATGCTCACAACAAGCCTGAAACACCCACGCACGAAACCATCCACCCCCACCCCCTCACACCTGCGCGCTGCCTGCTGCCTGCTTGATGAGCTGCACCACGATATTGCGCCGCTGCCGGCTGTACTGGTCGTATCCCTGGCCCAGCATCGCCTTCGCAGCGTGCGCGTGCGTCAACACAACCATTGTCTCCGTCCAAACCTGCAGCCATGCAGCCATGCAAGGGCACACAGAGATGTGTTGTTGTAGTTGCAGCCACACAAACCTGCAGCTATGCAGCGTGCGCTTGCGTCAACACAACCAGTGTCTCTCTGTCCACACTACAGGGAAAGAGGGAGACCATGCAGGGTTGATTGGCAGCATGCCAGAGGATGCCCTGTTACTTGAATGGTGATGCCTGTCAGGGTACCAGCCATTATTTTACTCCACTTTCAGGCTCCATCTGATGCTCTTGTCATTTGCCATCAACATCATTATACTAGGAGCAGCAGCAGCAGCAGCAGCAGCAGCAGAATCATGAATACTCCAAATTTTCAATACCATCACTACAGATATTATAGAAAGCCGACAGCACTAACCTTCAGAAGGGAACCAACCCTGATTTTAGGTTTACCTACCCAAGGGCTTCAAAGCCACAGCCACCTAGCGAGACGTGTGGTCCACCAGCAATCATATTCCCTCGCTCAGAAACCTCATTTCAGGCACACTTTAAGTGGGAGAAAAATGTGCTCTCAGCCCTGTCTTCCTTAGCACGGGCAGGACATCAAGCGCCACCTCATCCTGTTGCACGAAGAAAA
The DNA here is from genome assembly GCA_914767535.2 of Dunaliella primolecta. Lineage (NCBI taxonomy): Eukaryota > Viridiplantae > Chlorophyta > Chlorophyceae > Chlamydomonadales > Dunaliellaceae > Dunaliella > Dunaliella primolecta. The sequence goes on from OU611755.1 coordinate 10,970,690, forward strand.
TGACACAGCCTGATCCCTGGGTTTAAAGGTGGCCTCCATGGGCTGCTGCTGGAGGTCTTAGCTCTCCACGAGCAACCGGAGGCAATAGCCAACATGAATCACATGCTTCCGCAGAAGGATCAAAATAACACAAGAACACAGGAACTGAGCACAGCATGGGAAGCGCTGCGTTCAGATCAGCACGTCCATGGTGACAAGTGCCACAGCACAGCAGCACCCACCTTGGCGCCCGGGCCTTGATGACCAGCCCCAGTAGGGACAGCTCACCCAGGGAGGGGCACACCATGTCCAGACCACTCTGTTCACGCTGTTTGCGCTACGAACACAGCGCTGAGACGCTACAGCACCCACCTTGGCGCCCAAGGCCTCGTTGACTAGGCCCAGCAGGGACAGGTCACCCAGGGAGGGGCGGACGGCATCCAGACGATCCACCCACAGGACATAGTTGGGCTTGTGCCAGCGGTAGGCGGCACGGATGCCCTTCAGGAGGGCTCGGTTCTCTGCCTGCTTGTTGGCGGCGGCTTGCAGGCCTGGCGTGTCGATGAACTCAAACTGCGGGTGGAAAGGAGGTGCGTGAGGGAGGTCTTCAAGGCACACCCGCCACCTGAAATTGTGAGCTTGCAGTAAGCAGGCCTGGCGTGTCGATGAACTCAAGCTGCGGGTGGAAAGGAGGTGCGTGAGGGAGGTCCTTATGGCACACCCGCCACCTGAAATTGTGAGCTTGCAGTAAGCAGGCCTGGCGTGTCGATGAACTCAAGCTGCGGGTGGAAAGGAGGTGCGTGAGGGAGGTCCTTATGGCACACCCGCCTCATTAAATTGTGAGCTTGCAGCAAGCAGGCCTGGCGTGTTGACGAAGCCGAGCAGCAAGTGAAAAAAAGAGGCATCCAGAAAAATCAGATTGACACAGAGGCAAGACCTTTAGTGCTAGCGAGGATGACTGAAAGCTAGTAAGCTTTTAACGTGACCATGAGGCCATGCTGCTGCAGAGCAGGCTATGGCAAGGCGTAGGAAAAGCCTCCTTGCTCCTTGCTAAACACTTGAATGCATGCCTTCAGGGATGGCATGATTTGCAAGCAGGGTATGGCAAGGCGTAGGAAAAGCCTCCTTGCATGCATGCCTTCAGGGATGGCATGATTTGCAAGCAGGGTATGGCAAGGCGTGGGAAAAGCCTCCTTGCATGCATGCCTTCAGGGATGGCATGATTTGCAAGCAGGGTATGGCAAGGCATAGGAAAAGCCTCTTTGAATGCATGCCTTCAGGGATGGCATGATTTGCAAGCAGGGTATGGCATGCCCTCATAACAGCAAGTAAAAGGAAAAGTTTAGCATGTAATGTTTAAACCTAGCCCTCTGCTGCCTCCTCCGTCTTCACACTCGTGTCCGATAAACTGCACAAGCGCGATCCTGTGGTCAAACTGCCACTTGCCTGAGGCACCCAGACTGCAGGATCACAACCGTGACAGAGAATGAAATGAGGACATTCCCCTGGTCGTTCCAATTTTAACATGCGTCCCAACAGATCCTCCTGGTATCCTCCTGGTCTGCGTCTCTACGCCCCCTGCGTGTTTCTATGTCTATGTGTTTCTGTGTCACCTGTTGCTATGCCCCCTGCCCCTGCCATCGCCACTCTTTTATGGATCATCTCTCCATATTCGACCAACGTAGGGGCAAAGACGGCCTGCTGCCGTTCTTGGACACCTTTGGTTTGCGCATCTGGTCGTCGTGACCTGACTGCGTCGTGAGATGACCTTGAACAACACGCTGTAATTCGCTCCTTCTGGTCCTGACTTGGGTTGCTTTCCTTACCTCCCTTCCTTTCCACCGAGGCATCCTCCACCCTGTCCTACCCCCTCCTCTCTTTTTTCATCTCCTCTACTTCCCTAAGGAGTGGCCCATGCTATGCAAGACAAAGAAGCCACTGTGGGTGGGTAAGGGACGGACCCCTTGAGCGGACATTGTGGTGGGCGCAAGCAGGATCGACCACAACAATACGACCCTCAAAAGCCAGGCTACACATGCCCTCGTACCACCCGGATACCGTGCATGACGCCAGCATCCCGCGCATGCTGCCTGGCCAAGCCCCACTGGACACTGTACACAAAAGGCCCTTGGTAAATCATATCAAGTGCAAGTTGGCCCTCGGGAGGAAACGCTGGAGGAGGCCTGCATACCGTGCATGCTGCTGGGCCAAGTCCCATCTGGGGACCACGCACAAGACCCTTGCACACGCCTGGCCCAGCCCCAAAGTGCTGTGGATGAGGCCCTTGGTAAAGAATTTTCTGAGCGCAAGTAGGCCCTTAGGGAGATATGTTGACTACGACTCACCTGGATGCCGTGCATGAGGCCCTTGCGCACACGGATGCTCTTGGTGGCCTCCGTGAATGCGTTGGTCTTGGCTGCGGGGCGCTCCAGCAGGGAGTTGATCAGCTCACTCTTACCCGTGCCTGCGAAGTGGGTAGGGGGCATTAAGCTCTAACCACTGATGTACAGTGCTTGCGCACCAGCAGGGCAATGATGGGCTTGCTCCTACCAGCACCTGCGTGGTAGGTAGGCAGCACACAGCGCATTCAATCATGCACAGTGCCCAGTGACTGTGAGTGCACACAGCTCTGTGTTATTGAGTGTCTTCCAAATGAGAGACGAGCAATAATTCGCCTTTTGCCACTTTTGCCACTCATCGCATGTTGGCGCAAGAAGTGAGAGGGAAGGCCGTCGAGTGGCTAAGGGATTGTGTGTGCCCGGTAAAAAGGGATGTCATGCAGTTTATTTTCCGGCAACAGGCATGAGCAGAGAGTAAGAAAAGGAGCAGACCACGTTTCATAATCATGGTGCACGGGCCAAGTAGCAAACACAGCACACACACGCGCGCGCACACACACATACGCGCGCACACGCGCGCGCACACACACACACACACACACACACACACACACACGCACGCACGCTCGCAGACGCACATACACAAACCTGGGCACGAACCAATGCTTGGCCTTCCATCCAAGCATGCCTAAAAGCAGATTGTGTGAAAGCCATTGCCCATGACAAACATGCTTATGCCCGACAATCCACAGCCTCATTGCTCGACCGAGGACCGCGGCCATGACAATACCAGGAAGTATACTCTCTATGTGAAAGAATTTTTTTTGAAACAAGCAAAGAATCTGCTTGTTGGCCCCAACGCCATGTGCACCCTGACGGATTGGTTGCTGCAGGAGCTGAAAAGGAAGCTGGCAAAGCCGTCATTGACTTTGACAACTCGGCAAACTCACATGCACTCCAAGCGCAGGAGCCTCAAGCGTAGCCTGCCCATGCACGGCGCCTGCAAGTACTTGCCATGCCAATGACCAGGACCTTAATGTTGAGGTTGAGCTTGCCTGCACCTACCTGTCATGCCAATGACCAGGACCTTGATCTTGAGGTTGAGCTTGCTGTCTGCGGGCTCCCTTGAGTCCAGGTCTTTGGCCTCGCGCTCAGCAGCACGTGGCAGATCGATGCGGCGGCCTGCGCCCTTGTACACGTTGGGGCCCCCCATGGTCTCCACCCGGTTGATGACGTTCATGAATTGAGTCACCTGTGTGTGTGTGTGTGTGTGTGTGTGTGTGTGTGTGTGTGTGTGTGCACGCGCACGTGTCACACCTCTGCATTGAAGCATCTAGTTGTCTCCTGGGATTCTTTACAGTGGGTCTGACCTGCCGCAGAGGGTCAGCAAAAGACACAGCCTGGGATGAGGCATGGCTCCCTTATTCAACCAGGGCCAGGGCATTCCCTTTGGAGCAGCATGCGCACTGCCAACACAGCAAGTCAACACTGTGGTAGCCTGTGAGCAGTGTGACCTTGCTCTCTTAAGAGAGACTCTGCGGACTGCACAGGCTGAGACAGGCTGACACGCTGCAAGCAGCATAGGCTGAGACAGGCCAATACACCGCATGCGGCATAGGCTGAGACAGGCTGACACGCTGCAAGCTGCATGGGCTGAGACAGGCCGAAACGCCGCGTGCAGCATAGGCTGAGACAAGCCAATACACTGCAAGCTGCATGGGCTGAGACAGGCCGATACGCCGCATGCAGCATAGGCTGAGACAAGCCAATACACCGCATGCAGCATGGGCTGAGACAGGCCAATACACTGCAAGCTGCATGGGCTGAGACAGGCCAATGCATGCCAGGACACTCACCTGTTCACTATCGTAGCGTAGGCCTAGCCGTCCTGCAGCTCGGATTAAAGTTACACGCAGCTCCTGGACACGCTGCTGCGTGCGCCGTGCCCTGAATAGCAGAGGAGGCGTGTACAACAGCATTAGATGCTATTGCAACCACCCTCCACACACACACACACACACACACACACACACACACACATATTCACACGAATGTGCGTGAATTCTAGGCGAAGAATGCACCAGCTCATGCAAACCCACACCAATTCCTGCACGCACTTGCGATTCTCTGATGGGTCCACCACACTCTCTACCGGTGGAGGAGGAGCGGGCGTCGCTGGTGCTGCTGCTGCTGGGGGGGGTGGGGTAGGGCGCGCAGCTAGCGTGGGTGGCTGCAGGGGGGGCTGAGTCCGTGGTGGGAGGGTAGGTCTCATGGGAGGAGTAGGGGGTGGAGCTGCCCCACCAGCTCCCCCTGCAGATCTCGGGGGTAAGCTGGGCATCCCTGAAGGACCTGCTGGGGGTGGGGGGGGTTGCTGGGGAGGCGGTGGCTGTTGCTGTTGTTGAGAAGTGCTTGCGCTGGTTTGGCGAGGCGGAAGGCTGGGCAGGCCGCCTGCAGGCCGGGGAGGTAGTTTGGGCATGGATGCGCTCGGCTGTTGCTGTTGCTGCTGCTGGGTGGTCTGATGGGGGGGTGCTGCTGCTTCAGAGGTGCTGGGTGTGGAGGAGCCTGTGGACCTGGGTGGCAGGCTGGGCATCCCTGATGGCTGCTGGCGTGGGGGGAGGCTGGGCAGGCCTCCAGCTGGCTGCCTTGGCTGGGGAGGGGGAGCAGGGGGTGGAGCTGCACAACAGGAGTGTTCAGAAGCAGGTTAGGAGCAGCTGTTTGTTTTTTGTCCTCTCTTTAAAGGACACTCCAGGCATGGCCATCAGGATGACAAGCAGCAGCAGATTACATATAATAACAGTTGAGCCTATTACTTTTCTTCATGCATGTCTCACAGCGTCTCATAACAGGTTCAAGCAATGACGCGCCTCAGTCAAGACTGAGGATGATGCAATGCATGCGTGCATGCTATCGCCATCAGAGTGTGTCAGATGTGCCATCCTAGAATGGATGGCAACATTTCATATGCAAGCCTGAAAGGAGATGGGTGGGTAGGCATGCCATGAATGCAACAGTGTGTGATGCGATGGCACACATCTCTTGCATACGCACCTTGCTGCTGCTGCGAGGGCTCTCCCCCACCGCCTTCCACTACCTCATAATCCTGCGCGATAATGATTGTGGGTGACGGGAAACAAAGGTGGGTGGGGGCTGCGCGATTGCGGGGAATGAGGTGATGGGGGGGAAGCAAGCAGCCGGCTGACATTTTCTGCATTTGCATTGCAGGATATCACACGCACCTCCTCCTGCTCTCTGCTACGGTCGTCCATTTGGGTGGGTTTGGATGTGATGCGGGGTGAGGCTTTTAGTCAGTGGCTGACGAGTCGGAGGAGGACAAAACACCTTTCGACAAGACGTACCTGGACATGGCGCCCTACTCCACCACTTTTATTATATGTTAACTTTTTCAAAAAGTTAGTATTCCTTGATGATCAGATGTGGCCAAGGGCAAAAAAAGCCTGGAACCAAGCAAAACCTATCAGGAATAAAAACAAAAGGAGACACATTGGCTCATAAGAGCCTTTAATCCCCTCCACCACGGAGCTACAAAGAAGATAAAGCTAATGGGGATCTGGAGGGTTATCGGAAGCACCCGGCTCCATAACCTAGCTGCGAGAAGTATTCTTATTTTCAATAGCACGCCTAGTGGTAACAAGCTTGTTGGCATACATGGCAGAATGGGCATGAAATTTGCTAGCAAGTTTATTGGCGCGTTGGTGGTTAAGTCCCAGTTGTTTAAACTGGTTAAGGTTGTGCTCAGTGTAGCAGGTCCCGCCAACACCCAAAAGGATGGTGTGGAGAGTCACAACTTTTGCATCAATGAGTTTGCAGAGGTCTGCATGCTGCCGTTGTGCCGCCTCCAACTGCTGTCCAGGCCTCGTGTCTTCACAATACTTGATTTCAATCAAGTGCACATGCCGCTGGTTCACATTCAGTTGGTGGGGTTGCCTCACGCGGTTGGCTGTTGAGGTCCTCAGTGTGGGGTTGTGTCTGCGTAACGCATGATGGTGTGAGCAGGAGGTAGAAGGAGAAGAAGGAGTGGGTTTGGCTTTATAGGGAGTAATCAGTATAGCACCAAGATGGCTGGAGGTGAGTCTAGATCGCTTAGAAACATTTCTTGGGAAGAGGTAAGGGGGTATAATTATGTTTGATGCATGTGCAGGGATTTGAAGGTTGTGCTGGGCCAACATATCACCACTCCCTATGTCCATGTTAACCAAAGCTACTCCCCAAGGGCTTGCACATTCAAGGGAATGTCCTCAAGATGTCCACTCTCATTAGCAACTCACAACCCAATATTTGTGTCCTCTAAGTATATTTTCATGCTGGCAATGCCGGTAACGAATGTGCAGAGATGCCATTGCAAAATACCAGGCGAACCAAGCCAATTACAATAGCATGGCTGACACTGGGATTTCCGGTGCAGGCCCCGGCAGAGATCCATTTTAAGATCATTTATCATGGTTAGCCAAGCATGAAAAAAGATAACATACTGCCGGAACATCCACAGCTCCTGCAACCAATCCTAAAATCACCTACCTCCCCAATCTTCAAAATGCTCTCAAGTCTCATGCATACAAAATACAGACTTGATGTGCCAACTCCAAAACAGGCTACCATTCCTGCTGTCAGAGCTTATTACCTCATGTTGAGAAGAAAATCAGCAATGCCTTTAGAAACATGCCCTGGATATCCTCGCACACATATATCCTTGAGACAACACAGAAAAAGAAAATTTACGTCGGCAGGGGGAACTCTCTCTACATCATTACAAGTTAGGAAAATGGGGCACATTGGCTCAGCAGAGCCGCGAGTCCCTTCCACAAAAGAGCTGCAAAAGAAATGCTAAATGGGACCTGGAGGATAAGTGGAAGCACCCGGCTCCAAAACCTGGCTGTGAGGAGTATTATTGTTTCAATGACACACCTGCCAGTGGTGGTTATGAGCTTGTTGGCATGCATGACAGAATGGGCATGAAGTTTGCGAGCAAGTTTAATTATACATGATGGTGCATTGGTCACGGTGGTCAAGTTTAAGCTGTTTAAACTGGTTGCATTAATATAATTCCCATCAACACCCAGGAAGATGTATGAAGATTCTTCATTGAAGAATCACAGTTTTTGACACAGCTATCTATCTATTTTAGTAAGGGATTTGTAGATGCTGCAGATTCAAAGTGCGATCATGTGAACAGTACCGTACCAGTACTAAAGTATTGCGAGCAAACTTTATTGCGAGGTCCCAAAATAATTACATTAATTTAATTGCGAGTATTAAGGCTTTGCGAGAGGCCTCAAAAAAGTGCAAAATTTACGAAGTTGCGCATTTCAGCGTTTCTATCTAGTTCACTGCTCCTACTCATCCCTCATCCATCTGCTCATCAGTGGCCTCCTCAGAGGACTCACTGGTTTCCTCAGAGGACACCTCCATCGCTGTGCTCTTTTCTCCCAAACCCTAATGTGGCTCTCCTTTGCCTTGGCAAATCTCTTGCTGTAGTGCGTGGCCAGCCACCTAGCTGCAGCGCTCCTCCTACCTGACCCCATCTTCCTTGCTGTCTCCACAGCAAACTCCTTCTCCCACTCACTCCACTTTTTGCGCACTGGGAAGGGCGATGCCCTCAAGCTCACCTCCACACGACTGCCACCCCTGCCCTGCACATCCAGCCTGAGCCACACCCGCTGCTGCTTGTCCCATTCTGCAGCTTGTGCTGCTGCTGCTGCTGCCTGGGGAGAATCATGCAAGTGCACACACACACCCTCCTGCTGGCCTGGAAGCTTGGTGGGGAGGAGCTGCAGCCAAATGAGCTTGGGGCCAGGTGCAGGAAGCGGCACAACCTTCCTGGGCCTGCCCACAGGCCGAGGGGGAGGGGGAGCAGGCCTGGCAGCAATGGCAGCAGCCACTTGCCAGTCATGCTCATGCACCCGCTGTGCAAGCCCTGGGTCCAGGCGGATGCGGAGCTCCCTGGGCGGGCCATCGCCCTCCTCCCGCTTCCGCTTGGTGCAGCCCATGTCAAAAAGGGTCTGTTGCCGTTTTGCGGCATGGGGTTCCATTCTGGGACCCAATGGAGGGCGGGTTGTAAACTTGAGTCTTTGCGAGGCTCTCCAAAAAGTAATTTATTAACGTACTTAGTATTGCGAAGGGTGCCAATAATTACTTATTTAAATCGCAATACTCCCAGTACTGGTACGGTATTGGCCATTTTGACTGACGGCTTCTTCCTTGTAAATCCTGTTGGCCATTGAGTTTCTGTCCTTCATCTTGCAGCACTGCAACTTGCATGGCACGGGGGTTGAGCAGATCTCGCATTTTTTGCTGATGGTAGTGTCTTTTCATGCGGACATTTTCTGTGCTTTTTTACGGCTTTGGTTCATGCTCGCTTACTTTCTCTTGTCTACACACCCCATTTATTTGGTATAAATTTGCATTCAGAGACTTCATGCTTGTGATAGGAGGGTTCTGGTCATGGGATGTTAAGATACTGTTTTGGACCTGTGTGGGTTGCTGTGCCTGCTGCGTAATACGTGGTGTGAGGAGGAGGCTGCTCGCATTCAACACACTCTTTCCTTCAATGAACATTGTAGTAGGTCTTTAATTTCTGGTGCAGATATTTGTCTTCCAATGCTGCCAAATGAACACAACATAAATCTTTCAGAAGAAGCTGAGCCAAGCTTCCAGTTTTAAAGCAATGATTGACATTTTGATCTCAATAAAATTCAGATATTCCCTCATTAAAAAAACACAAGAGTCATGCAGAAGAGAGCAATCAACACCCCGCACAAATCAAAAATCTGTCAATTGCAATCCTTGGCGTAGCTGAAGAGACACGCCTCGGAAAGCGGCAAACTGGATGTCAACGTTGCACTCGTCATGCGGGTCTTGCATCTCCTGCACAATGTGCATGGATCATTGACACTAATGATGCAAGCGCTCAAATTTAGGATCCCAGGGGGACCCACTGTTCCCACGAGTGCGCACAAGGTTGCATCATCTAGCCTGTCTGAAACACCTTTAAATAACCTAAACACCTTAAGGAGAAAGAGACAAATAGGGAACCTCTGAGGCCTGTCAGAACTGCCCAAAGTCTGAAGGAGTGTGCCTTGCAAAAGGTGATCATTTGCTGGAAAGTTGCTATTGATGGAAGCTTTCGCACAGGCTAAGCCTTGTGTTGCATGGCTGACCATAAGGGGCTGCACGCACACACACTGATACACACACATCCCTAGAGCAATGAGCTAGGGCATACACACACACACCTAGAGCAATTAGAAAGGGCATACCCATCACGTATTAAACAGCTAACAATCAGGCGCCACATCCCTGTGTGATATCCTGCCTTTTGCCAGCCAGGCCACCCCTGCCAATTCTGAGCATAACACCTGAAAGCTAATAAAAAAGCAAATGTTCAGCGCTGAGCTGGTCCCATTTGATGAACCCCGCTGTGCGCTAGGCCTGCATGTTTGTACGCTCAGCCAGCCAAACACGCCCCCTGTGTGCCCTAACCCTCCAGCTGCACCCCCAAGCCTGCAGGTGAACCCCAGGATGTCCCCCGAGTGCCCAGGTGGCCACTTGTTGCGAGGGGGCTGGCGGGGGGCTGGCGGGGGGCTGCTTTGGGAGGTGCTCCAAAGTCAGCTGAGAGAAGTGCTGACGATAGTGAATGGATTTCTATTAATATTTAATGAAATTTAGGCGAGGTTTTGGGGTGGTGTCGGAATTCAAGTTCAAAAGAGTGATTTTTTTGGCAACAAACACAGATACGAGGATGCAGGCTTCGTTTCAAAGTGATTTAAAATAAGTTGTGTCAACTAGAATCGAAAAAAGACTCAATCCAAGCAATTTTGAGTTTTTTGCTCCAGCGACTTTGCGGAGCCCAGTAGCTCCTCCCTGGCGCCCAGCATGGCATCCTGCAGCGTCAAAGTTGATGCTGACAACCCCAGGCGTCAGCCAGGACAAACAGCAGGCATGGGGTGGCCTATCGGGGCCTGGCCGGACCTCCCTGCCTTTGTGCGCCTCTCCGTGCGATGAAAATCCAACAAGCACCAGGAGCCCTCGCAACAACCCAAAACCACTCGAAATATCACCAGTAGGCTTCACATACACTCGCTGCTGCAGTTTGAGCTTGAACAGGGTCCCTCTCAATAATGGCATTTACCAGGGGTGACCAAGAAGTGCAGGTATTGGGTAAATGTCGCACTCCAAACTTGTTAAGATTTTAATAAAAAAGACATCTGCATATTCGAAACTGGATTTGGTGTGATTAAACGAGGGAAATGCAAGCTTTTGGTGCACAGAGCCCTACCTGAGCCACACCCCGATGCTCACAGCATGCCAAACCATACCTTTGCTCGAAACCAACCCCTTATACTCAGAAGTGGGTTATAAAGTGTCCGGCAGTATATCACCCATTTATGGCACAGGTTGTGGCGCCTGACTAACAGGCTCCAAGTCAACTTACCAACATCTTATTTTCAGGGCTGATCAGCTTCAGGCAAACCATGTTGCCGGCGCGTGGAATTGAGAGAGGGGCTTGTAGCAAGCCTGGATGCCTGTTCAGCTCATGCCCTGCGTCCTGCAAACAAAGTAGCGTGAAAAGCAAAAAAGAGGAACATCAAAAGGCAAAAAGAGAGCATGATGTACCGGTGTTTGACTGCATCAGATGCTGCCGCCAGGCAACCACGACCAAGGCTGTAGGATGTGAGCCCACACCCCAGGTCCATAACACACCATCCACACCATCTTCCCGAAAGAGTCACAGACCGGACAAGTGTTTTTTTTGCTTGATTGTTCCATCCTTCTGGAACAGCGTGCTTGTTGTTAAGCTGCATGACTCCCAATGGCCGCTTGTTCCAAACGCAGTGCAAGGCTTGCACACAGATGGTGCAAGTGGCTTACTCAGGTATGCTCTGGGAAGGGCATGCGCTCAGCTTTGAGAGCGGAAGTGCCAAACAGCATCAATGACGCCCTCATATCCCCCTGCTAGTGTCACTCACTTGAAGTGCGGTGCTGTCCTGTGCTGTCTCATCGCCAGGCAGGAGTTGCATCACCTCTGACACCATTGACGGCAGGTGGCCCTCCCTTTTGCGGCCTTCAGCAGCCCCTGTATTAGAGGGGGTTACAGAGAGGTCAGTAGGCAGAAGACCTCCAGTCAAAACAACTGAATGCTACCCCATAAGAAGAGAGGAGGAGACTGTGCTGACCAAAACCAGTCAAAGCGCAACCGAAAGCAGCCCATGTAAACTGAAGACAACCTTTTTTTGCAGACTGCCAAGACAAAAGGGGCAATTCACCAGCCCCTGCCTGAGGACAGCGCCTGCCTGCCTGCCTGAGGACTGCCTGCCTGCCTGCCTGCCTGAGGCCTGCCTGAGGACAGCGCCTGCCTGAGTACAGTTTCTTGGAAGAGTGTGTGTACGTCGTGATGCAGTCTACAGCTGGTTGGATTCAAGCCTGCTCATATCGTTGTAGATGGCAGCTAGGTCTGCTGGAGTGGATGACAGACAAGACAGGCTGTACAGACTGGTGCGACGCTGCTGGAGTGGATGGCAGGGCGCAAAACAGACTGCCACAAGCTCAACCCTTGGACTTCACTCTTGGGCTCTACCTGTGGGCTCAGCTGCAATTGCAGCAGATGGGATTCCTTGCAGCAAAATGGAATGGTTTATTTTTGCAGAGCAAGTTAAGAGGCCTGGAGGGACCTGAAAACTGCAACACAGGGGGGGGGGCAGTCGCCGAGACCCAGATTTTGACCCCAACCTTTCTTAATAACCTGCTCAACACACACGCGCGCGCGTGCCTGCCTTTCCTGAGCTCCCACCTTCTTGATCCCCATGTGCTGCATCAGCGGCAGAAGAGCCTGCATCAGGATCAAAGCTCTTTGATTCATAACTTGGGCCCGGAGTGCGTAGACGCAAGCCCATATCCTGTAGGCAAGTACACGATCGCAGTTTGTGCAAGGAGTCAAGTCAGGGAAATTTAGTCAAAAATTTGAGTCAAAAAAATGTCTCTGTGAGCATGCATGCCAATCCTGAGGCGTTCACCCCAAATCCCTTTTGAGAAAGGCCGGCCAATCTTGTATATACATGTATGTGTGTGTATACTTTTTTCATTTGAGAAACGTATGGCGCACATACATGGAATTGGGTAGTCCCCACAAACGGCCCCCCCCACCAATCTCATTCAGCTGTTAATAAGCCTCCAGCAAGCGCCCTTGCATTCTCTAGGCATGACAAACACAGTTTTATATCTCATGCAGAGTTTAGCTGAAAATATGGCATGTGGAGGTGTTTCTGTGTTGCTCATGGCTGCTTTGCACCCAGTCTAAAGGAAAAGGTGGATTTGAAATTTGAAAATGACCAGCACTCCTGGACTTTATGTCCTCTTATGTCATTTATCATATTGTGATGTCAGATCCTGCAGGGAAGCACTGGGGGGAGACCCATCGGCATGGATTTGGGTGCGGAAGAAAGGACCCCCGCCAGCTTGCCGAGCACGCTACAAGTCACCGCCCCCATTTGGCACAGAATTGCGGCAGGTAACGATGCTTCTATTGAAACAAGAATGGGCTCAATCGGTGGTGTGGTTGCCTCTTGGCACGCTGATTTGCCCTGTTATCCACAATTCCGAACATAGGAAGTGACAAGACAAAAACAGGTCCCATTCCTCAACCACTCCACTAAATTGGGACCTGAAATTTCATACATGTTTTTTGTGCACTCCGCAATTCTGGTGCAAAACGGACCTGAGGCTTGAAAGGAGAATGAAAAATTCTGAGGGGTTTTGTCCCTCACTCCTGCTGCAAGGAAAGATTTCCCCCCTCCTGCTCCCCACCCACTCCACATCACCCTGCTTTCTTTACACCTATTTGTAGGGCATAAAGTCAGCTATTTATTGCACTTATCAGTTTTCCAGTGCACTTATCAGGTCAGCTATCTAGTGCACTTATCAGCTTTCCAGTGCACTTATCAGGTCAGCTATCCAGTGTACTTATCAGATCCTGAAATGGTGCACGGAGCGCTGAGATATGGTTTAAAAAAATAAGTGAGACATTTAGCCTGACTTGGGGGGGTCTGTTCATGATGAGGATCATCGGCCAACCCTATGTAAGAGGCATGCAAGGACTGCCTTGCAGCACATGATTTACTCAATTTGTTGTTGTGCAAAAGCCTGCAGACTTCAGTTCAGGCATGGAACTGCGCACGAATTTGCAATTTGCCACTGCAACATGTTGCTGTGCATGACCCTGCAAAAATGGTTGCAACATGTTGCTGTGCATGACCCGTGAGGAAATCCATACAGGACTGTTGAGCATGCTGGCTGTCCCCCACTGAGCCGTCCCAAAACTTCAGAAAGCAATAAAAAACAAACGCTAGATAAATGCATGTGTCTCTCTTCGAACACGTAGCCTTGCTGCTATAGCCAGGTTTGCATGTTCATGTGCAGCTGTGCCCACCTGCTCCACAATGAGCTGACCCTCCCGCTCAAGCTCGGTGTGTGTGTTCATGAGCAGCTGCAGCCCAACGTGCTGTGCAAGCTGCGTGAGAAGCAGCCGCTCAGACATCGGCGGCTGTGCTGCCTGTGTGTGCATGTGTGCATGTGTATGCGTGTGTGTGTGTGTGTGTGTGTGTGTGTGTGTGTGTGTGTGTGTGTGTGTGCATGTGTATGCGTGTGTGTGTGCATGTGTATGTGTGTGTGTTGTATGTGTTGTGTGTGTGTGTGTGTCTGTGTTGATTGTCATTTGTTTGGCAGCACTTTTTACACATGGAAGCATGGTGCTCTCATTCTCATGCGCCAATGCATACATGCGCACTGGCACCCCCTCGTCTGCATCCCAAGGTGGTGTCTTTGTGCCTGCGCAATTTATTTCAGGCCCAGCAGCGCAAACACAAACACTTCAACAGTCCTGCCTCAACGGAGTGCAAATACCAAATTGGACAGTCCTGCCTCATTGCAATGCTCTTACAAATTTACAAGGCCTGTTATCTTGAAAACAGCAGCATGCAGCTGGGTTTTGGGATCAGGGAGGCTGTCAACGTTTCTGCTGCGGTTTGGGATCCAGGATCTACCCTGTGAGCATTGTAGCAGTGGGTGGTTAGACATTGGATTGGCAAGCATTTCAGCTGCGGGTTGATACCAAGGATTTTGCAAGCATTATAGCAGTGGATATATATCCATAAATTAATATATCTGTATTGGGCAAACACTGGATTGGCAGCATTCCAGTTGTTGGTTAGGATGAGGGAAGCTGCAAGTCAGAATTCAGATGTTAGGGCAGCATGCTGCTTTGGTTTCCAATGCCGCACGTTTGTCTTTCCTTCATCTCCCTTGCTCCACCTGAATTGGGTCAAAGGCATACTCAAGGTATTCCCGTTTGCCAACCAACAACACACACACAAAAGAGAGCAAGAACGCATTTCCTCTTTATCCGCTCTGTGCCAGCACTCACATCCACAATGTCTGGGAAGTGGCCCGCGACGTCAAAGTCGTCCTCCTCGTCCTCCTCCATCTGCATCCAGTCCTGCTCCAGCTCATCCTGCGCACGTGCCCAGGATTGAAGTGTAAGAGCATTCAAATTTTTTCTATTGAATTATTTATTGCAGGCAACTAGTTCTGATGGCAACTGAACATGACCAGCATCAATGAAGGAGCAAAAAACTTGCATGTTCACACACGCACACACACACACACTTTTACCTCATCCTCTGTGTCTACATCATTATCCTCGTCGAGCTCTGAAGCAGGCGCATGGCCGCCAAGGTGACCCTCGGTGTCTGACGTGTCCTCCTCCTCCTCCTCCTCCTCCCCATCACCTGCACTGCTCTCAGGCCCGCTGTCTTCATCGGTCCCCTCCTGTGATGACTGCGCGTCCCACTCTCCTGCAGATCAGCCAGGAAGTGTGTGATGGCTATAGAGAGTCATATGGCACACCACCCAATGTCGTCTGTCAAAATGGAGGGTGGTATGGTGTATCACTTAACAAGAGTGGGAGCGTGGGATCGCTCGACAAGAGTAAGACGCAGGGGAGGCCAGGAAGCACACAGGCGGCTGCAAGCGGCTGCGAGTTCGTTTCACCAACTCGTGTCTTTCTGCCAACTCCTTCATGCCACAGACTCTTATCTGCACATTCAGTTCCTGGGCCTCGGCCTCATCTCAGTGACATTGAAACAAGAGATCTCCTCAAGAATAAGGCCCACATTTAATTTGCGGGCCTCAGCCTCATCTTAGTGACATTGAGACAAGAGGTCCTCCTCAAGACTTAAGGCCCGCATTCAGTTTGCGGGCCTCAGCCTCATCTCAGTGACAATGAGACAAGAGATCCCCCCCGGATCTACAATGGACCTGTGGCTCCGTTGCGACAAAGCGCATTATGGGGAGACCTGCAACAGACGTACCACTTGAGAAAATTCACATTGGCAGCTGCAGTGCAACCAGATGCTGCATGAATCCGTCCTGACAGGTGACAGGGCTCGAGGCATGCAAAATGCACATTCAAAGGGAATAAGTCTAGAACGGGTGAGTCTTTCCTTGCATTGATACCCTGGACAAGCTATGCACAGAAGAAGCTAGATGCTGGGCTGGCATTAGCTTTCCAAGACCTTCTGGTTAGGATGGCCTCAAACAAACCTGATTGTGATCTATGACGCCCAACATTTCCGCGCACTTTCCTGGAGGCAGCGCTCATTTATCCATTTACAGCCATCACCTTAATTCAGGATTTACAGTCATCACCTTAAAAGGTTTCTTTAAATGGAACCACACAAACTACACAGTGCATTTCTCTGAGGTTACTGCAAGGCCCACAACCACGCACCATGGGGCCCTTGACCATCATCATAGCCCATCATGGCCAGCATCTCGTTCACATCCTCTGGCGGCTCCATGCCAAAACCATTGTCGCCATTCTCATCCTGGTGTATGTGTGTGTATATGTGTGTGTTGACATGCACAGGTGTGCGTGATGCAAGCATGACTCCATAGTACATTTTTTGGCTCCCTGATAAGGAAACACCATTCCATGCACCGGTGTGCAGGCGCCCACACAAGCTATAGGGCTTCAGCACCAGCCTGTCCATGCAAGCACCCCCCACAAGATATAATTTTTGCTGTGGCGCCGAGCTTAATGCAAGCATATTCACCTTCCTTCCTTGCTAGTCATTAATTACGAGTCGGGCACAGCTGCAAACAAACGCACTGCAAAAAAGTCTTGAGTCCCGCAAGCGCCACCATCACACATTTCCTGCGCACTTCCCACCACTGACCAGCGCGTTTTGCAGGTGCTGCAGGTCCTCCTCCATCAGGCTCCCGCTCCCCACCTCGCTCTCGCTTTCGCTGCCGCCAGCCCCCTCCCCCATCTCCTCGCTTGCTGCCTCCCCTCCCGCTGTGTGGCCCTCCCTTCTGCCATGCCTGGGCTGCTGCCGACGCGCCATCATGTTGCGCTGGCTTTGCAGCATACCCCAGCCCCAAGCTGCTTGTTCCAGGCCCACGCGCGCTCCAGCTGCCAGCAGTTGTCCCACTTCCAGCGCCTCCAGCTGCGTGCCTGCCGCATTCATGACCACCATCTGCTGTGGCACATGCAGCTCTGCTGCTGCTGCTGCTGCTTTAGGCCCCCCTCTACGCACTTTTGAGGAGGAGGAGGAGGGGCGCACTGCGGGCTGAGCAGGGGGGGAATTCTCAGGCCCTGGTTGAGACAAATGCGCTGCCTGGTTGCGTCTTTTGCCCTTGCGTTTGCTATGCTGCTGCTGCTGCTGCTGCTGAGGGGCCAGGTCACTTTGTGCAGATCCCTGTGGCTGCTGCTGCTGCTGTTGCTGCTGCTGCTGCCCTTGACTGCCTGTTCTTCTGCTTGAACGCCACACCTGCTGTTGCTGTTGCTGCTGTTGCTGCTGCATGAGGTGGGCTGTGAAGGCAGCGCGCTGTGTGGGGGGCATGCAGGACCAATGCATGCTGCTACTGCTACCGCTGCTGCCTTTGCCTTCCGCTGCTTCTGATCGGCGCTGCCTGTCGACAGCTGACAGATGCTCCTGCTCAGATCGGGTGAAGAACCTGGGGGCACATACCAAAAATTGGCATTGCAATCTTGCAAGTAATGCATCAATGAACAAAGTGCAATCAATTAGGGAGTTCTCTGAGAAGCTACTGCTGCCCTTGCCGTCCTCCGCTTCTGGTTGGCGCTGCCTGTCCACAGCTGACAGATGCTCCTGCTCAGATCTGGATGTAGAGCCTGGGGACACGCATGTAGGTTGCTGTAACAATTTATGCTACTTTTAGCTGACCCTGTTTTCCATGCATATTTAAGATGTGTACATGGTGATGAAGCCTCCTCTTTGTTTCAGGGGAAAAATTGGGCCTACCAGAAGCCTGATCTCCCTGAAACATGCAAGTTCTGTACCGCAGCTGCAGGTTCCCCTATTATGGAATAGGAACTAAGCTAGGGGGTCTTACAGAACCTTAAACCCTAACTGCCCCTATCCCCCCCAGGGGGCTCCGCCCCCCAAAGAACTACCTGTTCTGCGCCATCAGCACCTGCAGCAGTAAGCTTGAAATCCCGACCAGTCGATCTGCCTTCGGCACTAGTAGACTGTGCTGGCCCTTCTTAGACTTTTAGAATTCAGGCATGGCCTATATGGCACAAGTACCTTTGCCCCCCCCACCCTCCGTCCCCCTCTGCCCCCCCCCCCTACTGCATAAAAGCGCGCGTGCGCCCGAACCTAGGCTCCAGCAGCACAGCTGTTTTCAGCTTCATTCCATCAAGCTTTGGCGTGATCAAGCTGTGTTGGCTACAGCAGAACTACACACACACAGACACACCTGAACCAGATCACAGGATCCAGCGGCACGGGGGCTTGGTCACACCTCCGCCTGTGACCCTCCTCTGACGCGGGTGGGGCAAACTCAATGAACTCGTAGTGGGGCATGAGCTTGTACTGCAAAATGGGTGGGGCGGCGCCAGCTGCCACGGCGCCAAAAACCGCCTCTGCAAATGACCAACCATTTTCAAATTCTCAGCCGGGCTCCGCTCGTGTCGGTTTACCCAATCCAAGCAATGGTGCAGAAGGGCAGCTTAAATCGCTTAAACCTTCAGGGGCAAATGTGTGGTGCCTAAGGATTCGACTGTCAAGAGCAAAGGCACAGTCAGCTCCGAGCACTGCTCACATGGCGCAAGATTTAACACCAGTTTGGTACCGCACTCTACGTGCGAGAGACAACAGAAGGTGCTAGCTAGCACACGCAGGTGCATAAGCAGCCTGGCATTGCCCATGGCCTGTCATGTTGCATGGCATGAGCAGCATGTCAAGCAGTGCATGGCAGCATGGCAAACATGCACTGCACAGCAACCATGTACTGCATTGCAACCAGTGCAGGCTGTCATGCTGCATGGCTTGGGCAGCATGGCAACCAGGGCAGCACGGCCGCCAGAGAGGCGTGGGCATGGGCAGCATGGCAACCAGGGCAGCACGGCCACCAGAGAGGCGTGGGCATGGGCAGCATGGCAACCAGTGCAGAAGGTTCCTTCAATCTGGCAAGAGACGGCCAAACCAGAGGAGGGGCACATATCCAAGAAAGCAAGGTGACCATCAATGAAAGAGTGAGTGGAACCTCTGTGCTTAGCATCAACATCAGGATGTCACTTTTTGTTGTATAATCGTTATACAATGTCAGAGGGGGTTATTAGAGGCATGAAGATGCAGCTGCAGCAGGGTAGCAGCAGGGTAGCTGCACTGCTCCTGCTCGTGGAGGTGTGCAAGACACATAATCCCATATTTTTCAGAAGCTTTAGCTACTGTTGGAAAGCACACGGAATCCAGCTGCAAGCTCTACTCCCTTGCACAGCAATTCATTTCAAAGGAGGCATTTTTTTGGAACATACTTGAGGTCCAGCTGCACACACTGCTTTTACATTTGGCAAACAAATATCTTATACACTTGTGATGAAAAGCTGCATTTGCGCTCCGCATCTTCGCGCTGCTGCTCAATCAGCAGCTTGGACTGACAAGCTCCTGCCTCCTACTAGGGGGTGGGGGGGCCTAGAGCTCCCTCAGCTGTTGACGCCCCTCCAGCGCTTTGGGGCCTTCATTTCCGCTTACACCAGAAAATCCTTGAAAATCAAAATAATTATTTTTCATTATCACACACCTTCCGCATGCCCCAAAATAAATGAATTTCCCAGTAAAATTCCTGGTGTCCGCAGTCATCCCGCACCCCTTGAAAACAATATTTTTGCCAGATGATATAGTTTATGTACGGTATGCAGATGTTAGCATAGTGTATGGTGATTTCACGCATGTTTTTTTTCTTAATGGCAAAATGGTCCCAGGGTGGAGCTGTGAGCCTTTTTTGGTGATCTCAGGCCAAGAGAGTGATCTGGGGTCCTCCGATTCTCATCATTTTTTGGTAGATGTAACATAAAAATAATAACAATAATGGTTGGTATGGTCAGAATTCAGAAAGAGACTTGAGAAGGAGCATGCCTTGCAATATAGGCCAGTTCACCCCCTTTGATACAATGGAGCACTAACACCACGCGATGGTGCATGCACTGGCACCATGTGATGCTGCACGCACTGGCACCGTATGATGATGCATGCACTAGCACCTTACAGAAATGCATGCACTGGCACCGTGTGATGATGCCCGCACTGGCACCGTGTGATGATGCATGTACTGGCACCTTACAGAGATGCATGCACTGGCACCTTGCAGAGATGCATGCATTGGCACCGTGTGATGATGCACGCACCGGCAGCGTGTGAGGATGCATGCACTAGCACCTTGCAGAGATGCATGCATTGACACCGTATGATGATGCACGCACTGGCAGCGCGTGAGGACGCATGTACTAGCACCTTGCAATGACGCATTCACGGGCATCATGTGATGATGCATGTACTGGCACCTTGCATTGATGCATGCACTGGCACTGTATGATGATGCATGTACTAGCACCTTGCAATGATGCATGCACTGGCACCATGTGAGGACGCATGTACTAGCACCTTGCAATGACGCATTCACGGGCATCACGTGATGATGCATGTACTGGCACCTTGCATTGATGCATGCACTGGCACTGTATGATGATGCATGTACTAGCACCTTGCCATGATGCATGCACTGGCACTGTATGATGATGCATGTATTAGCACCTTGCAATGACGCATTCACGGGCATCATGTGATGATGCATGTACTAGCATCTTGCAATGATGCATGCACTGGCACCGTGTGAGGATGCATGCTGTCATTCATCGATTGCTGCATGAGAGGCCTCGCAAAGCAAGACAACCCTGCTGTTGCATGGAACGAATGCATGGCGTGCATATATGGACGCCCATTGCAGTCTCCACATCATGCCATGTCGTGGCAGCCACCCTTTTGTCCAACAGTCAAGCGCGGTGACTGGCGTTTTCTTCCTTGGGTCACCTTGCAGGCCAACTCTCACGTGCACCCCTTAAAAAGGGCCAATGCACCCTCTGAGTGCCTCTAAACAGGCAAGACGCTTGCACACACAC
The DNA here is from genome assembly GCA_914767535.2 of Dunaliella primolecta. NCBI lineage: Eukaryota > Viridiplantae > Chlorophyta > Chlorophyceae > Chlamydomonadales > Dunaliellaceae > Dunaliella > Dunaliella primolecta. The sequence goes on from OU611755.1 coordinate 10,991,501, forward strand.
ACACACATACACACACACCTGCAGAGTTGAGGTCTTCAAAGGCGGCGCATCTGGGCTGGTTCGTGATGCGCCCCAAGTGCGCACGCGCAGCAGCATCACCAGGGTCATCCTGTTCCATGCGTTGCCTCAATGACAGGTTGCGCGTGGCGTGGGGTGAGGAGGCTGGCCCAGGTGTAGGTGCAGGCGGAGAGGTGGCAGTGATGCTGCCGAGCAGCACAGCTCCTGCGTATGCTCACATCCACGAGGCAGGCGGCAGTGATGTTGCTCATGTTTACATGGCGGGCAGCGGGAATGCAGGTAATGCTGCCCAACAACACTGCTCCTGCTTGTGCTCACATCCACAAGGCAGGCGGCAGTGATACTGCTCAAAGTGACATGGTGGGCAGCGGGAATGCAGGTAATACTGCCCAACAACACTGCTCATGCTTGTGCTCACATCCACAAGGCAGGCGGCAGTGATACTGCTCATAGTGACATGGTGGGCAGCGGGAATGCAGGTAATACTGCCCAACAACACTGCTCCTGTTGTGCTCACATCCACAAGGCAGGCAGCAGTGATACTGCTCATAGTGACATGGTGGGCAGCGGGAATGCAGGTGATGCTGCCCAACAACACTGCTCCTGCATGTGCTCACATCCACAAGGCAGGCGGCAGTGACACTGCTCATAGTGACATGGTGGGCAGCGGGAATGCAGGTAATGCTGCCCAACAACACTGCTCCTGCTTGTGCTCACATCCACAAGGCAGGCGGCAGTGATACTGCTCATAGTGACATGGTGGGCAGCGGGAATGCAGGTGATGCTGCCCGACAACACTGCTCCTGCATGTGCTCACATCCACAAGGCAGGCGGCAGTGACACTGCTCATAGTGACATGGTAGGCAGCAGTGGTGCTGCCCAGCAACCAGCTCCCTGCACATGCTCACATTAACACACATGCACACATGCACAAGCCCTGTCAGCGAAACAATCCTGGCTCATAGATGCATGGGGTGAGGAGGCTGGCCCAGGTGCACGCGCAGGTGCCGAGGCAGCACTGATGTGGCCCATCAGCGCAGCAATAGAAGCATCAATGACATCAAAAATGCATCTACGCAGCTGCTCAATGTGTCTCTTTCTGGTGCAGTTTGAATCACTCAAAGACAGTCTCAGGTGTGATGAAGGCAGCTGAGGGTTCAGCTTGGGTGCTACATGGTGGCTGCAGGAATGCAGCACAGCACCTGTGAAGTCCATCATGCGCACACAAGCGAACGCAATCACACGCGCGCGCGCGCACACACACACACACACACACACACACACACACACACACACACACACACTCTGCAGGGTAGCTGCAGGGATGCAGCGCAGCACCTGTGAAGTTCGTCACACACAAACACACACACACACACACATCCCACTGATAGCACTGGCTTCAAAAATGGGCAGAGGCAGAGGGGCAACAGACAGCTAAACTTGCATCCACGGGCAAAAGCAAGTACAACAAAAGATGGGAAGCCTCAAGTCAAAACAGATGTGCCCTACCAGTACGGATGGGGCAGGTGAAGAGGTCGTTGCCAGAGCGCGAAAGAGCTATCATGTCCATCTGCAGAGAGGTACAAGTTGCAAGTGCATAAGGTTGCCCGTTTCATCACTTGCTCATCACAAAGTTGCCCATTTTCATCACTTGCTCACGACGTGTATTTATATATTAGGGCCCTTCAAGGAACCACTCTTGCTCCACTCCAGCAAAACAGGCTGCAAGCTTTTTCTAACACACGACATCACTTGCTCACGACGTGTATTTATATATTAGGGCCCTTCAAGGAACCACTCTTGCTCCACTCCAGCAAAACAGGCTGCAGGCTTTTCCTAACACACGACAGATCCCTGGCTTGAATCCAATGGAGAAAAAAAAAGTGCTGCTCACCACTGCGGTGTAGGATGCCAGATCAGAGGGCTTGCCCAGCTTTTGCACCAGCTTCCGGTCAAACACCTTGAGGCCATGTGCATCTTCACACAGGTTGCGAGGGTCGATGCCACCTGGGAGCAAGATTGATGCTGGTTGATCATGATTCGCCATCAGCCGAGCAGCCAGAGTCTTGAGCTGTAGGCCAAACCCTTGTGACCCTTGTAAAGCTGAGAGCAAGGGCTGCAGCATGTGCTGAGAGCAGCTTGCTGCCAGCTACAGCCAGCAAGTATGGCTCATGCGTTGCCACTACTGCATGGAGTAAGGTGCCAAGTGCAAAGAACTGGACACCTAGCTCGTGCAGTTAGAAAGGACATTTTGTCAGCTGCGTTGACACTCAAAATGAAAACCACAACAGCCAGCCAGCGGAGGAGCCTGCAGCTCTGGCTGGGTCTGATGCAAAGAAAAATGAATGTAAATGCCTTTCTATAGAGAGGGGGCAGATGCAAAGAAAAAGTGCATACATGCCTTGTCATGGGGAAGGGGGCGGAAGGAGGGGGAAACCTACGCATAGGGATTCATGCAGAGAAGTGCTTCAATGCCATTCATGGAGATGGTTCCCTTGAAAACAAATTTGCTGCCATTCCATGGAGAGAGGGGCAGAGGGAAGGGGAGACGCACAGGGACAGATCTGAGCATAGCAGGCTAGACAAGCATAAGTAAGTAACTTTGTTGCCCAGGAAAAAAGTCCCTATTCTAGCTTTCCCACAGCCAATGTCCCTAGCTGTTGTACAGCAGCAGCATCTTCCGTTTCTTGCTGCAATCCATCACCCTGTAGCCTACCCCTTCTCCCTGCTTGCAGTTTGGCAGTGTTGTTGCGTCTCAGCTGAAAGGCAGTCAGCATTTAAAACGGACCCTTCTTTTTTTACGCATGCAGCAAGTCTTCGTGCATGAGCCTGCATGCATGCACATAATCCCTTAAAACAGATGACCACACAGCTGCTGGCAGGTGGTTCAGCATTCATGGGCTTAATTCCTCGTAGCAGTGCAACACGTCTTATAGACTTCACAAACCAGGCCGATGTATTAGGAACAGCCAAGTTTGTGTCTGAATGCCTGAAATGCTGTGACTAAGCTTCAAGATTCACTTGTAGATTGGACTGGTTTGGTCGCTTCGCAGCCCAAGCAGGCAAACAGAGCAATAATGCCTCACCACTGATGCAACAATGGTGCCATGGAATGCAGCCATTACACCCTCCCATACCCAGCTAGCTGACCCTGCCTCGTACCAATGCCCCTTCCATGATTCACAAGAGCATGAAGCACTGACTCTTTTTTTGCTTCTGTTTTGACAATTGTGTTTGATCCAAACCATGCCTCACTCCTAGCTGGTCACACCTCATCCCTCACCCCTCCTCACCAGTCATACCTGCCTGTCACATCTGTCTCACCTGACCTGAAAAGCCACACCTGATTCGTCGTCACTGTCCATCGTCACCCGTCTCACTGTCACACCCGCCTCACCCGATTTTACAGGTCATACCCGTCTCACCTTATCTTTACAGCCACACCTGTCTTGCTGCATTTGTCACTCGCAACTTGTTACCTGGCTCATTGTCACACTTATCTCACCCAATCTTACAGGTCGCACCTATCTTTCTTTTATTCCTCCCCCCCCCCCCCTTGCCTTGCTGTATCTACCACTTTTGTCACCTGTCACCCGCCTCGCTGTCGCCCCCATCTCACCCATTCTACATGTCATACTCGTCTCCCGATATCTTAATAGCTTCATCCGTCTTGCTGTCATGGCCATTTTTCACCTGTTACCCGCCTCAGGTAACTCTTTTAAAACAGGAATTTGTGAAAGTGATAAAATGAACACATCTTTCCTCAAGGAATACAAAGCATTTAGTAGAGAGCCACACCTGTCTCGTCTACCACTTTTCTTCCAGCGGTTGCTCTGTGTTCTATTCTTTAGGCGTGCATTCCTCAATGGCAGCAAAGCTGAAAAAAGAGCGCCACACCTGTCCTACCTGTCTGACCCACACTGCCGCCTGCCATTAACTATTTTCCTTCCAGCGGTTGCTCTGTGTTCTATCCTTTAGGCGTGCATTCCTCAATGGCAGCAAAGCTTGTAGAAGAGCGCCACACCTGCCCCACCTGTCTGACCCCCTCCACTGCCGCCTGCCATGAGTCCTTCATCTTCTAGCGGTTGCTCTGCTGCCGGTTCCATGTCCATTCCTTGAGCAGCTGCTGAGTAGGCAGAGGACAGCGCCTGTGAGCAAGCAGTGATTCCTTGAGCAGCTGCTGAGTAGGCAGATGACAGCGCCTGTGAGCAAGCAGTGATTCCTTGAGCAGCTGCTGAGTAGGCAGAGGACAGCGCCTGTGAGCAAGAAGTGATTCCTTGAGCAGCTGCTGAGTAGGCAGAGGACAGCGCCTGTGAGCAAGCAGTGATTCCTTGAGCAGCTGCTGAGTAGGCAGATGACAGCGCCTGTGAGCAAGCAGTGATTCCTTGAGCAGCTGCTGAGTAGGCAGAGGACAGCGCCTGTGAGCAAGCAGTGATTCCTTGAGCAGCTGCTGAGTAGGCAGAGGACAGCGCCTGTGAGCAAGCAGTGATTCCTTGAGCAGCTGCTGAGTAGGCAGATGACAGCGCCTGTGAGCAAGCAGTGATTCCTTGAGCAGCTGCTGAGTAGGCAGATGACAGCGCCTGTGAGCAAGCAGTGATTCCTTGAGCAGCTGCTGAGTAGGCAGAGGACAGCGCCTGTGAGCAAGCAGTGATTCCTTGAGCAGCTGCTGAGTAGGCAGATGACAGCGCCTGTGAGCAAGCAGTGATTCCTTGAGCAGCTGCTGAGTAGGCAGAGGACAGCGCTTGTGAGCAAGCAGTGATTCCTTGAGCAGCTGCTGAGTAGGCAGAGGACAGTGCCTGTGAGCAAGCAGTGAGGGCAGCGCTGGATCTGGGGCATCTCCGTGCAATTGAAAGCACACGCGTGAATAAAGGGCGTCTCCGTGCAAGAGAAGGCATATGCATGGATACAGGGTATTCATGTGCAAATCAAGGCATGTGAATGTGTGGTACACAGTGAGGGATCCTCACGCGCACTGTGCCTTGGTTTGTGGCGGTATGCAAGACTGTATGAAGGAGTGTTTCCATTTGTGAGCATGTCTGCATGCGTGTGTGTAAATGTGTGTGTGCGCATGCGCGCGCATGAGTGTGCACTCATGCATGTATGTGTCACATGTGAGCTAGTCATAGCATTGCCATATTTCCTCATACCAAGGATTTGTTACAGTTTTAAACTGCAGAACCACCTAATCAACGCGGCAATGATGTGGAGGCACAGACATCCACAGCCTCTGGCTAGGCAGTTTATTTTGCTGCACTAGGGAAGATCGGTTGAAAAAATCTTGGCGACGCTCACATCAACAGGTTGCCTTCATAGCTGCAGTGAACACTGCTTACCACTGGTTGCAAGTCTTGCTGCTCAGAAATACATGGTTGCTAAGTAGATGACAATGCTGTGACTTGGAAAAGGTGCTGACAGACACAATGTAAGCTTTTCCACGCCATACCGTGCTACGCCGTTCCAATAACAAAGCGGGCTTTCCCATGTTATGGGCTTCTCCATGCTGTGCCATGCTTCGCTTTTCCAATGACAATGTGGGCCTTCCCATGACATGGACTTTTTTTTTCCATGCCCTGCCACGCTGCGCCATACTTCACTCTCCTAATGACAGTGCGGGCTTTCCCATGCCATGGGCTTTTCCATGCCATGCCATGCTCCGCTTCTTCAATGGCAAAACATTCTTTCCCACGATATGGGCTTTCCCATGCCATGTTATGCGCCGCTTTTTCAATGATGAAGCATTTTTACCCACGATACGGGCTTTCCCATGCTGTTCCATGCTCCGCTTTTTCAATGACAAAAGCATTTTTTCCCACGATATGGGCTTTCCCATGCTGTTCCATGCTCCGCCTTTTCAATGACTAAGCGGGCTTTCCCATGATATGGGCTTTCCCATGCCATGCCATGCTCCGCTTTTTCAATGACAAAAGCATTTTTCCCCACGATACGGGCTTTCCCATGCTGTTCCATGCTCCGCCTTTTCAATGACAAAGCGGGCTTTCCCATGATATGGGCTTTTCCATGCCATACCATGCTCCGCTTTTTGACAAAGCGTTTTTTTTTCACGAACATGTTTTTCTTTTTCACAATGTAAGCTTTGACATGCCCTGCCATGCTGCGCTCTTTACTGACAACGCGGGCTTCCCCATGCCATGTGTGCTCCCACTTACGCCCTTACCTGGCATGCCTGGAAACAGCCAAAAGAAAGAGAGAGAGCAGGAAAACAGGCGAGCGCTCCCCGGGCGCAGCATCATGGGTTGGCCAGTAGTATGCCTCAACGTGCACAGGCGCGAGCACACACATATATACTCATATATATACATATACTCATATATATACATATACTCCCCTGGCCTCGACACACTTGCCTTGACACGCTCGCCTTGGACAGACGCGAGCGCACCCATGTATGCTTACCTGGAGCACTTCAGCAGGGTTGGCATCCTTCACCGCCTCCGCACCGTCACTGCCCAGCCTCAAGCGTAGGATCTCGTGGTATTTCTCACTCAAAAGGGCCTCTACAGCCTCAGCATCACCAGCCCCTGTGCAGCCCACGAACAGAGGCATGTAACATAGATGAGCGGCAAGGCAGTGAGGCCCACGTCAAAAGGGCCTCCACAGCCTCAGCATCACCAGCCCCTGTGCAGCCCACGAACAGAGGCATGTAACATAGATGAGCGGCAAGGCAGTGAGGCCCACGTCAAAAGGGCCTCCACAGCCTCAGCATCACCAGCCCCTGTGCAGCCCACGAACAGAGGCATGTAACATAGATGAGCGGCAAGGCAGTGAGGCCCACGTCAAAAGGGCCTCCACAGCCTCAGCATCACCAGCCCCTGTGCAGCCCACGAACAGAGGCATGTAACATAGATGAGCGGCAAGGCAGTGAGGCCCACGTCAAAAGGGCCTCCACAGCCTCAGCATCACCAGCCCCTGTGCAGCCCACGAACAGAGGCATGTAACATAGATGAGCGGCAAGGCAGTGAGGCCCACGTCAAAAGGGCCTCCACAGCCTCAGCATCACCAGCCCCTGTGCAGCCCATGAAAAGAGGCATGTAACATAGATGAGCGGCAAGGCAGTGAGGCCCACGTCAAAAGGGCCTCCACAGCATCAGCATCACCAGCCCCTGTGCAGCCCACGAACAGAGGCATGTAACATAGATGAGCGGCAAGGCAGTGAGGCCCACGGAAAAAAGGCATATCACGGACGAGTGGCAAGGCAGACTATTGACAAAAGCTACGATGCGAGAAAGGGCAGGCTACAGTTGAAAGCAGATGAGCGTGTGATGGGTGAGAGGAAGGGCACACAATAGATGAAAGGGCCAGTGGAGAAAAGAGTTGTGTGATGAACGAGCGTGTGTTGAATGAGAGGAAGGGCGGACTACAGATGTCACCATCAAAATTGATTTTGACTCTGCACATGCAACTCCATTTTCCCCTGTTAGCAGCAAAGCTGGTGGATGGTGGATGGGAGCGGTTAGCTGCTCCTTTGTGTGCTCACCAGGGCACGCCTACAGGACCTGAAAAAGTCAAGCCCTTGCCAGCAGGTCTCAACTGTAGGCCTCATCAACGTTTACCCAGGTGAGTCTTCAGCTCATCATAGTAATCAGCACATCGTAAGCAGCTCAGAACTGTTTACCCAGGTGAGGCTCCAGCTCATCATCATTAGCAGCACACCACCAGTGATGAGCTCATTAAACCAGCTTATCACTGTTTACCTAGTTGAGCTCCACTTGCCCCCTCAAGCCATGCTTCTTTCTACACCAGCCATTGAGTCATCATTACACAACTTGTGGTGCACAGGCTCTGAGTCAGCACCCCCGAGGGTCCTCACAGGATTGGGCATCGCTACCTCTCAAGCCTTGTCAACCTCTGCATCAATGCTCTCAGGGTCCCATCAGAACTTTTGGCATCCTCCCCCATCTTTCGGCCAATCCATGAAGACAGCCATGCAGTCAAGGCGCAGTGTGCTTGGTGAAAATGGCCCAGAGCGCAGCAGGCATGGCCATATTGGCTGGAGGTGTGTTGGTCAAGTCAGCCAAGAGCACAGCAGGCACGCCCTCCGCCAGACATAGACATGACGCGCACATGCATCCGTTCACGCCCATGTGCACGGGCACGCCCACACCTTCACCCCTACCCCAACCCACACTATTCACCCCGCACAAAAACACATGCACACCCACATCGACACATGCCAGCGTGCAAAACAAAACAAAACATGCCCTCGTGCAGGAAAAAACAAAAACCTGCCCTTGTGCAAGACAAACCAAAACATGCCCTCGTGCGAAAATAAAATGGAAACATTGCCTTTGTGCAAGCAAAAACACCGTAACATGCCTTCGTGCACACCTGGTGCAGACCCTCCTGGAGCCGTGGCCTGCGTCAGGCCCAGCTCTAAGCTCCTGCCCACTGGCTCAAGGCTGCGTCTGCTCGCGTACAGGGCGCAGTACAGCCGCTCCAGGGCTGCAAGGCACAACAGCATGAGCCATGCCTTTCACTCTGTGTAGCGCCAATGTCGTGTGAGCCATGCATCTCTCTCTCTCTCTCTCTCTCTCTCTCTCTCTCTCTCTCTCTCTCTCTCTCTCTCTCTCTCTCTCTCTCTCTCTCTCTCTCTCTCTCTCTCTCTCTCTCTCTCTCTCTCTCTCTCTCTCTCTCTCTCTCTCTCTCTCTCTCTCTCTCTTCCTCTGCAGCACAGCTGCTCCAGGGCTACAAGGCACGACTCATTGAGGCATGCATTTCGGTACATTACAGCCATTCCACAGCAGCACGGCACAGCTCATGAGGCATGCATCATTGCACATTACAGCCACTCCACGGCAGCACGGCACAGCTCATGAGGCATGCATTTCTGTACATTACAGCCATTCCACAGCAGCACGGCACAGCGCTTGAGGCAAGCATTTGTGTGTGTTACAGCTATTCTGCGGCGGCACGGCACAACTCATGAGGCTCGCATTTATGTGCATCACAGCTGTGCCACGGCAGCACGGCATAGCTCATATATGAGGAATGCATTCTTGCGCAGAGTGGTTGCTAACCTGCTGCAAGGCAGGGCAGCTCGGGACATGGAATGAATGCATTTTGCAAGCAACAAACAGAAATGGAGAAGGGTAGTGCATGTACCTCACCAGGCAGCTTCAGGTGAAAGGTGTGGAGCCTCCCCTGCTATGGCACATAAGCATGAGTTCAAAAAGAGCAAATGAGGCTAAAAACAGCAAACGAGATTGAAAGAGTGCGTCAAGAGGCACCAACCTGAGGTAGACCATCGGAGCAACGTGGCCCCTGCTTTGGCGTAGTAGCGGCTCTGGCGGCGCGTGGGGGGGCCATCCAGAGGGGGTAGCGGAACACGGGCCTGTAAGACATGCATGTCAGGTTCGTGAGTTCATCCTTTTTTTTGCAGCAGCAGGTTTGCTACTTTTTGGCTTAAACAGATAACAATGCAATCATTGAGTGGCTCTCCATTCAGAGCATGGACGCGCTTTGTGGGTGGAGGAGAGATCCGCTGAACCACCACCCCATAATGCGGGATCAAACAGCCCAGCAGACCTTCAAGGCCTTGTACAAGGCTTGTATCATCCATCAGACAAGATTGGTTGACCAAACAAATTTATGCGCTTGCAAAAATATGCTTCCCAAGCTAACATGCAACGATCTGATATGCAACAAGCTGCTGCACACAAGCCTTTCCAGCATACGGCTGTTGCACATGCCTCACAACACGCATGCACAGTGCCAAACCATGCACAAGCCTTACCAGCATGCGCCCTGCAGCAAATCGGCACCTATCTGCCAGGAACGCGCGGTGCTGCAGTGCTGCTTGTTCTTTCGCACTCGGGGTCTGCAGAGCACCAGGAGTTTGAGGTTGCGATTGCGTCACAACAGCACACAAGGGTCAAACACCATGGGATTGGGGTTGCGTCACAATCACGCACGAGTGTATATGCAGCACAGCTACACACATCACAGAAGAAGACTCGCTGATGCTTCTGGCATTAAGGGGGGTTTCAGACTGGCACATGACTGAATGCCAAATCGACAGCGTTGCACTCCTGCAGAGCTGTTCTAGAGCAATAGGGACTCCAGGATTGGACAGTGCTGCGCCGCGAAAGACGAACAGAGATTGGCACGCAAAGGGCGCTTGGTGGGCCTCAGTAGAGAGCTGAGGGCCACTGCAGAACAACAGGGACTCCCTGCTTGGACTGTGCAGTAATGTGAGATGTGCTAGGACAGAGAAAGGAATAGAGAAGGTGCTTGCTGGGCCTCAGGAAAGAGCTGATAGTTATTGCGGAGCAACAGGGACTCCAGAATCGAACAGTGCTGCATTTATGAGAGATGTGCTTGTGAAAGAGAAAGGAGCAGAAAGGGTGCTTGCTGGGCCTCTGGAAGAGCTGAGAGCTCAGCAGCCCTCAAGTTTTTAATCTTTGCAAGAGTAAGGCATGGTGAGGCACTGGGTGGTGGAAAATGCACAATAACAGCCTTAGAAGCACTCTAAAGTGCAGTGTGGGAATGCAGGAACACGCACACACAGGCTAGCTTGGTATGACCTGGAAACAGACAGGTGGCCTGAGCAGCTGCAAAACATGCATGCTGGCCCCTCAAAACTCTTCTCTCTACATTCCTCAAACTGGTTTTGCGCAGTATGCTCTGTTCCCTCTGACCATCCATGACGTAATGGCGAGCCATACTACCAATTACGGATCAAACAGCCATGGGGTCATACCGTTAAGCACATGATTAGCCCGTAGCTCTTTAGTCACATAGCCTCCTCAGACTTTTCAAACACTAAGGCCCCCTCTCCATTCCCTCCTATTTCATGTGCAAAAATGACGCACATCCAGGATGATGCTCAGCACAGGACGCTCAGCACACTCAGCCCTTTTGTTCCCACGCACTTGGATGATGCTCAGCACAAAAAGCATGACACCCAGCGCACGACGCGCAGCACGTCCAGCCGTCCTGCTTCCACGCACCTGGATGATACCCAGCACATTCACATTGGGCGACACCTTGCTGCAGTAGGCACCCCACGCGTTGCACTCAAATGCCAGATCACACCAATACTGCTGGTACAGGTTCTCATCCACGCCACCGTCTGCAACAGGGAACCAGTTCAAAGCCAGTGTGAGGTCAAGACTTTCAAATTGCAGGGTTTCCAGGACGTGCTGTAGCATGATCGATGACCTACTATCGAGCTTGACCTGCTCACAACCCTTGTACCCTTTCAAAACCTAGGGGATTCCTGAAGTTGCTGTAGCAGGATTGATGACCAGCTATCAAGCGTGATGCATGCCTCTGGGTACACATACTCCGCACCAGTCTTGGTGGCCCCATGATACCAGGCCCCTGCCACAAACAAAACTGTGTTACGTGCCCATGTATCAACCATGACGTGAACCAGCCTGCGCAGAACAAGTCTAGCAGTCAACCGTTTTGACTGGAGGCCTTCTTTTTCATGTAACCTTTAACCTGTAACCTGCACAGAACAAGTACATGGTGGCAGGAAGAGCCTCCTTGCATACATTCCTTGAGAGCCCCATCCTCAAGAGTCTCATCACGCCCACCCCTCTTGAGTCTTGTTGCATGCATTCTTAAGAAACAAACACCCTGCTCACAAACCTGTGTACAAGGCTTTGAAACGCACAGGGTACGTGGCACCAGGTTTGCAGCTGCTGCTGCTGCTGCTGCTGGTGCCGATCTTGCGTTGGGCAAGGCCTACATACAGTGCCTGCAAGGAAGCACAATAAGGCTTCAAATCACACAACCATGTGGCACCAGAGTTGCAGCTGCTGCCGCTGGTGCCCAATTCATGTTGGGCAAGGCCTACATACAGTGTCTGCAAGGAAGCACAATGGGCTGGTGGTAGGGCTGTCCGCATTTCTGTCACAGGCACGTGCAGTGATCACTCAGTCTTGGGCACATGGCCTGGACCGCTTTTTCTGTTTGACTTCTTCCTCCAGCACGCTGGCATGGACCACGTTTTGTCTTTCCATTTTGTTTGCAGCCTTCCAGCCTTGCCAAGCAAACAAACACCCATTGGCCCACCAGCAGTCGCTGCTGGTCCTTCATCCATTGTGACCCATTCCAACTGGGTTGCTCTGTAACAGGCCTGCTCTCCACGGCTGGGGAGCAAGGATGGGAATGCACTTGAGCAGGATTACTAATTAACTAGTAAGGCCCTGTCCACAGTCAAGGCACTGGGTTGGATGAAGGCAAGGCCCAGTCCGCAGCCAAGGTACTGGGTTGGATGAAGGAAAGGCCCAGTCCGCAGCCAAGGTACTGGGTTGGATTGAGGAAAGGCCCAGTCCACTGTCAGGGTACAGGGTTGGGTTATTCGCCCATGGAGCCAGCTGATCATTTCATTTAAGAAGCACACGTCACTGACAGCGCTAGCCTCGCGTTGATCTGGGTCCACCTTATGACCGTCTGGAGTGGGCTGGAGAGGTTTGTATTACAAATTCCATAAGCAGTTCTGACATCCAATCTGCTGTACACCTTTCTGTCATTTTCAGCTCCTCATGTTCCCTGGTAAAGGACAGCAGAGCAGCAAATGGCAAAAACATTGCTAGGCGCAGGCCCATCACCTTATAGGTTGCAGGGTTGATGCCCCTCAAAGAAAGCCCAAACGACTCTCTGAGCTTGCGCTGCCAAATAAGGGGCTCTGAAGCAACCTGCAGATCCTCTCTGCTGATGGCAGCCACTGTGCATAGCTCCTATGACCAAGTGCAAGTAAGGGGATGCGTTTGCTACGGGGTGAACAACGCTTGGGTCCCCTGTATCCCTGTATCCTAGCAGGACGGTCACCAAGACACTGGCATCGACACACAACCACTCAGCACAGCACCGCAAAGGCAGAGAAGCTAGCGTGTCAGCGAGTTGCATGTAAATCTGCTTGATTGAGCACAGGCGTGCATGCGTGTGTACATGTGTGCATGCATGTATTTGTGCATGTGTGTAAAATAGAGCATAACTTGTACATCCCAATGCTGGCAGGTTTCCGATGGTCAGCCCGGAAGCCTTCCTTCCTTAGCTTAAGCACGCCTGAGTGAGTTTGCCCATTCAGCCATGATCTAATTTGGATGTACGGATGTACAAATGCATGTTATGTCAAATCCCTAGTTGCTGCATGTAGTTTGCACATTAACAGGTACAGAGCTCACTGTCGGGCACTTGTTGAACACAAATTGTGAGCGTTGTGAGTAAGGTGGTATGCTCTCACCTTGGGGTTAAGCAAGGAGAGGACATGTGCCTTGCAGTGGGCATCAAGTGAATGCCAGCCACTGCGCTCAGACTCCTCACAGCAAGACGTCATTCTAATAAATTCAAACTTTGAAAATCCATCTCTTACTTCATCATAATACTGCGAACAATTGCTGAAGGTGACGAGGAAGCCACCTGTGACGTGAGAGTAACAACAAAACAGCCCGCCCCATTCTAATTCCACACTCATAAATGGTTCAAGCTATACGTCCTTTGTGACTGCAGTAGAAGGCTCCTCGTCATGCGTGCCACCACCGCTCCAAACATTTAGTGTTTGTGTGCCATGGCTTGGCGTTGTCCTGTGGTCACACAATGCTGCAATTCATTCTCGGGGTGCTTTTTGCGAGCCTCCTGAACTATGTGTGGGGCCTGCTGCTCAGGCACAAGGTAAGGAGTGTACCTGCCTCATCTATGTGTGCAGCATACAAGGAGCACTGCTTCCTAATGGAGCACACAGCTGTCTTGCACCTTTGTATCAATGATTTGGTGCCAATGTTGTGCCAATGTTTTGCTGCTGACTTTGCAGGCGGGTGTAAATGACAAGAGCCAAGGTGGGGAGGAGCTTGCGCATGACACGCAGGAGGAGAGCCACCAGCCACTTCATCTACAGGATGCAATTGTCCAGGAAACCATTCAGCCTGAAGCAGATGCTGCAAACAGCAAATTGTGTCACAGGGGGTCCTGTGACCATCAGACACCAACCATCAGGCGCTCCCTGTCCGCAGACGCTGCACAGTCCATTAGAAGCAAGCCCCTACCTTTGGTGGGGATCACGCAGCATGTAAGTTTGCCTCCAGATGATGGAGACGTTGAGGATGGGCAGGAAAGGGACGGAGCAGGCAGCCTACGGGCTTGGGCAGGCTCTTTGGATGGCGGAGGCCAGGTGTACAGGCCAAGCGACACCTCCCCGCAGCAGACGATAGCAGCCGCCCCTAGCCAACTTCAGCAGCAGCAGCGGGTCATCTTGAGGCGCTCTGGTCGGTGGCTTGTACGCTGGGAGAGCAGGCCCAGCAGGCTGTCGCTCCAAGTAAGCAAGTCTGAGTTGACGTGTACGTGTGTGTGTGTGTGTGTGTGTGTGTGTGTGTGTGTGCGTTTGTGCGTGTGTGTATGTGTGTGTGTGCACGCGATGCATGCAATTGGCTGTATCCCTCCCACTGTTCAGAGTATGCCTTCCATTTTTTAAGAGCGCTATCCAATTGATGATTTGGGTGCAAAGGCCCTTAGGCAGCCTTGAACTCAGGCTCCCTGCCCACCCACCCATGCTTCCTCAGAGCCCTCAAAATTCCTTGGAGCGCTCTGCTTGGTTGGAGGATGGCTTTGCTGGAACCCCCACCGCCAGTAGCCAGCCCAATGAGAGCCATGGCGTGCCATGTGGGCGTTCTAGCTTTGAGCAAAAGAGGAGGAGGAAGAGCGAGAACGATGTTGGAAAGCAAGGGTGGCCTGGGAGCACTCAGCGGCCGCAGCCTGAGACAGCCGAGACTAGCCAAGACCTGGTAAGGCTACGAGTGTCTCTGAGGGCATTGCGCAGACTTCACTAGACCTCAGTGTACAGACTAGGCCTGGTGGGGTTGGAGAGGGTCTCTTTGTGCAGTGTGCAGGCAAGGCCTCAGTGTGCAGACTAGGCCTGGTGGGGTTGGAGAGGGTCTCTTTGTGCAGTGTGCAGGCAAGGCCTCAGTGTGCAGACTAGGCCTGGTGGGGTTGGAGAGGGTCTCTTTGTGCAGTGTGCAGGCAAGGCCTCAGTGTGCAGACTAGGCCTGGTGGGGTTGGAGAGGGTCTCTTTGTGCAGTGTGCAGGCAAGGCCTCAGTGTGCAGACTAGGCCTGGTGGGGTTGGAGAGGGTCTCTTTGTGCAGTGTGCAGGCAAGGCCTCAGTGTGCAGACTAGGCCTGGTGGGGTTGGAGAGGGTCTCTTTGTGCAGTGTGCAGGCAAGGCCTCAGTGTGCAGACTAGGCCTGGTGGGGTTGGAGAGGGTCTCTTTGTGCAGTGTGCAGGCAAGGCCTCAGTGTGCAGACTAGACCTGGTGGGGTTGGAGTGGACATCTTGATGCAGCACAGTGTGCAGACTAGCCCAGGCCTGGTGAAGCTGGAGAGGGTCTCTGTGTGCGGTGTGGGCGATCTTGGGCGTAGGCTGCCTGCCGCATGACTCTGTTTGGCACTGCTTAAAGCATGGGCATGTTCTTTCATGCTTAGGGTGCGCTCACTGTGCGTGCTGGAATACCAACACAGTCTCCACAGAGGGTCTCTGTGTGCAGTTGGGTAATTTTGGGTGCAGGCCGCCTGCTGCACGGTGCTCTTTGGCTCTTTGGCTATGCTCTTTGTGGTGTGGACAGGGTGCGCTCACTGTGTGCAAGCAGGATGACTGATACAGTCTACCTAGGGGGATGCCTCCCAGAAAGTGCTTGGTTTTCTCATTTTCTCTTAAGCTTTGACCTCTTCCTTTGCTGATGGGGGAAAGGGGGGGTGTACACCTGTGTATGTGCAGTTCTTTTGGTGGAGTGGTCAGTCGTTATTTGCCTGCTCAGTGCATGTCGAGGCAGACTCCGGTGCATGCATGCCAGCATGCCAACAGGGCATGCACCCTTGCAGCACAGACACAGCTTCATGCTGAAGAGATGACTGCGGCAAAGAAATCATTACTACCGCAAAGCCCTTATGCTTGCCACATGTCCCACCCAGACAGAGGCAGAGTGCTGCTGATGAGCAGCCCCATAACACTCGAAACCTCTTCCCCTCAACGTGTCTTGTCCTTGGAAACCCAGCCTTCCCCCATTCCATTACCATCACTTGCTCACTGGCATGCCCGCAGCAGTCTCCCAAGGAGGGGCCTCAAACCCCAGATCCAGGCTCAGCTGTGCAAGGCACAGGGCATCTCCGTTCGTCGCTGCCCCCCCTGCAAGTGCCTTCTCCTTCCAATTGCACACACAGCAGCAGCACCCCGGGCAGCAGTGGGAGGACAGGCAGCAGCAGCAGCAGCAGCATCTTACTTGTAGGCCCTAAAGAACAACTTCTACAGCAGCAGCAGCAGCAGCAGCAGCAGCAGCAGCAGCAGCAGCGGCAGCTCACGCCCAGCAGTAGCAGCGAGCGCAGCAGTAGCCCCTCGTGCAAGGCTGCACCTGCTGCAGCGGCAGGGGCCTTGATGGGGGGAGTTGTGGGGGCGGCAACAGGTGCTGCTGGCCCTCAAACAGGTGTGCCCTTGTCTCTGTGTGTGTATGCGTGCGCGCTTGCGAGGCGTTTTGCAAGGATGTGCAAGTGTGCGCAAGTATGAGGGCGATTGATGAGTTGTTGCCTGCGTTTGGGTGCATTGCAAGGGGGACAGCACTTGTCTGGCATTGTGAAAATGCCAGCACTCAGTGGGAAAGGAGAGGAAGGGATAGGGTTACATAGCTGTACCTGCCGAGGGCAGCTTAGCTGTAGCAAAAAAGGTGTCTAGAACCAGTCCGATTTGCACTCATTTGGCAATCTACCAATGCCAGCTTACTCTACCCACCATCCTTGCATGGGACTATCATGATCATCATCACCTTCTTCTCTTTCTCTGTCGCTGCATATCTAAAATACCTTGGAAAGTAAGGTACATACAGAATGGCGACACACCGGTGGCGCGCCCCATCCCATGCACACAGATCACCGTGTGCTTGCTAATGTGGTTGTGTGTGTATGCGTGCTTGCATTGGCATCTGTGCAGGAGCTGCCCTGCCGCTAGAGGACGCGCCTGTGGCCGTGCGCTGCGCGGTGGCCACAGCAACAGCAGCAGCAGCAGCAGTAGCCACCACCGATGCAAATTCCTACGCCCATGCCGCAGCAGAAGATGTTGCCAACCGCCAGCCCACTGCTGCAGGTGTGGCTGCATTCCAGTAGTGTGTGTTAGCAGGTTAGGACTTAGGAATAGGGTGAGTTACTGGGCCTGGTCTGACATGCATGGGGGGGCTGGGAGATGTGGCTTGTTTCGTATGGCATCCGTGAAGGGGGGAGATGCGCCTCTTTTTGCTTGGCATGAAAGGGGGGAGGGTGAGATGCGGCTCATGGCTCATGCATGGGGGGAGGGTGAGGTGCGGCTTCTTATATATGGCAAAAATGAGGTAGCCTGCTGCCATTGTGCGTGCCCAAGCAGTCTAATAAACTTGCATAGAAGCACATTCCCTTAGTGCTCAGACCTGTATCAAAGTGCTGTCTAACCTGCTTCATTGTGCTTCCGGTGCTTCCGTTGCTGCTCAAGTGCTTCTCTGCTGCTTTGGTGCTGCTACAAAACACTCTCCCTGCTTTCTTTGATGCCCTTCAATGGTGCTTCTCTGGTGCTTATTTGTTGCCACAACTAGGCACTCTCCTTGCTTCCTTTGGTGCCCTTCATTGGTGCCTCTTTGGTGCTTCTTTGGTGTTTCTCTGGTTTTCCTTTGATGATGCTCTCGTGCTTCTTTGGTGCCCAAACAAAGCACCTTTCCTGCTTTCTTGGTGCCCTCAATCTTGTTCCCAGTGGCTCAGGCCTGTCATCATCCTGCTTGCTTCACACAGGCCAGCTTCCCCTCTGCATGCATCTTTTGGCTCTCCTGCGATCTGTGGCATCTTGTGGTACTCTGTGGCAATTCTGGGGCAATCTCGTGGCATTCTGTGGCTATCCTTGAAACCTGGCACATTCTTGCCTTGAAGCCAAGAGCCTGGTCCCCTTCCTGCTCTGGCTGCAAGCCCATGCGTTCACACTGTCATGCACCACTGCGATGCATCCTCCTCACTGCAATGCCTCACTGCACTGAATCCCCTTCATTGCACTGCATCACCACATTGCATCACTGCGGTGCACCCTTGCCCTCACCTTGCCCAGTGTTGCCCTGCACAAGTCCGCCCAACGGCCCAGGCTGCAATGACCCTCCATTCTCCTTACTGAGCTCCATGGCTTTCGCATTGCCAGAAGGTCAGGTTCTCCTGACTTTAAGTGTCCTCCTTCCTGAGTTGCCCTTCCTTAGCTCCACCTTAAGTCTTTCCTGCAAAGCACGGTCGAGGCTTCACCTTGCCTGGATCCTTTCTTGCAAAGCAAGGTCGAGGCGGTGGTGGGCACAATGGGCTGCAGCAGCTTCATATCCCTGCAAGGTCTTTATCTGCATGAGTTACGGGCGGCTGCAGCCTCACATATGAGGTTCCTATTTTGCCTTCTGCTTGTCTGCTAAGCCAGACCAAGCCAATCATTTTTCACCAGGGTCTTCTACCATTGCTTTCACTGTCCCTTCAAGTGTCCTGCAAGGCAAATCAAGGAAGTTGTTCCCAGAAAGGAGGTTGGATTGCCGATAGGCTGCAGCAGCTTCACCTGCAGGGACAGGGAAACATTCTCACTTAGAGGGCTGCTCCGGCTGCAGCAGCCCATATGTGACCTGTGGTCCTGTAACACATCCCCTCCTTCTGGCTTCAAAGTTTGCCTTTATTTTTGTCCCTTTCCGAAATCCATCATCGCGGGGCGCCGCCTCAGCCGGAACGACACCAATTTGCACTGTGTGACCATCCTTGTTGCGTTTTGCAGAGTCCATCAATGCGCAGCTCAACCTCAGCCGAAACAACACCGACAGCAGCTTGTTGGGGGCAGAGGCGGAGAGCGGCAGCAGCTTGCGCAGCAGCTGGGCTGGTGGCATTCGCAAATCTGATTCTGTGAGAGATAGCACCACGGAGCATGAGAGCGGGGGCAGCCGCACCAACCGCCGCATTCGATGGGGGATGCCCGCGGTGCTGGACCGGCCCTTTTCGTCACGCAGCCGATACCACCGTGCGTCTGCTCCAGGGGAGACCCCAGGGGCCCGAGACGGTGAGAGATTCGGCAGCAGAGTTCCGATAGAGTTTCAAGGATAAAGGGGGTGTGCCGCATGTTGGGGCTGGGGACGGCGAGATTTGAGGGAGGGAAAATTGTAGATGCAAGGGGCACATCGCATGTGGTCCCACAACCAGGTGAGGCACAGGTTGCCTTAGGAGGGAGGCGAGGGGATCTGGAACTGGAGGCTGTTTTGGGTCAAAGCAGGGTCAGCGCGAGGAGACAGACAGGCTTGTGTTTAAAATTAAGGATTCAAATAATGCCCGGATGTTTTACGCAACTCCTTGTTCTAAGCTGCTGCTAGGATCCTTGTGACAAGTTGCTGCTAGAATCCTTTGAAGCCGAGAGAGCAAAAGGCAGTGGCTTGCTTGGCTCTCGAGTAAGTTTCCAGGGGTTTGCGCAATGAGAGCTTTGGGTGCAGGTGGTCCATTCAAAGCCGAGAACAATGTGCGGGGGGAAGAATAAGCTGGCGCTGCAGCTGTTCTTGAGCTGTGCTTGCTGCTGAGATTGAAAAGGGGCAGGTCTACTGGCTTTTATAGCTTTAAAGCAATTGTTTGCTGTGTGTGTAGGCTGGGGTGTGTTTGATGGGAGCTATGCTTGCGTCGGATCGCAGCACGCTGATGCAAAATGGAGAACCTGTGGAGTCCTGGGTTGCCTGACATTGGGGAAAGGATGTAGCACCCAGGCCAGAACCTGTAAGGTGTGTTTAATGAGCCCTGTGTTTGCACACACCTCCTTTAAAAGTGCATGTGGTTGCATGTCCCTGTAGGTGTGCTTGCAGAGGAAGACGAAGAAGAGTGCAGCTCAAACAAGGGCTCCCAGGGGGGATCAGTGCAGAGGCTGGAGCGCACGCGCAGCTGCAGCGTTGACGGTAGCAAGGCCGCCAGCTTGCAGGAGGAAGGTAGCAGCTGGGAGGAGAGCACGCAGACGAGAGCTTCCAGCAGGAGGACTTACAGACTGAGCAGCAGCAGCAACAACACAGGGGCGTTCGCAAGCAGTGAGCGTTCACTCAGTCACACTGGCAGTAGCAGTGATGGCGGCACGCTGGGCCTGGACCCGCTGTTCAAACGCAGGACCAGGAAGGGCTTGCCACTGCTCAATTTATCTCACTCGCGTGTGGACCCCGCACAGGTTTGTGTCTGACGTGTACGTGCGTGTGTGTCTGATGTGTGTGTGTATGTGTGTGTATGTGTGTGTGTGTGTGTGTGCGCGCGCGCGCGCGTGCGTGTGTCATGCTCCGTGTTGCCCTTGCTTCTTTTTGTGGCTGAAGCGTTGGCGGTGTCCTGACGCCTGCATTTGTAGGACGCTCCTGCTGCTTGGTGAGCATGCCGTTGTACCCCATCCTCCACACTCTATTTAGCCCCCCGGAGCCTCCATGCATGCTATTCCTTAATGCCACACTTCACACAGATGGTGCAGGCATATGCATACATAAGCACACACGTGCGAGCAAACACACGTGCGCCCCTTTCTTGCACATGCATCACCCACCATGCACTCACACACACACACACACACGCACACACACACACACATACACACACATGCTACCCATGAATTTGTGTCATGGCTGCCAGGGGAGCTTGTCAGCCGAGCAGGCAGCCCACGCGCGCGGCCAAGCCCTTGCAGAACTCGTGGCGCGAGAGCTGGAGCACGGATCCACCCTAGGTAGCCGCACCTCCTCTTCTTCTGATCTCCCTGGGGAGCATCAGCAGCAGCGGCATCAGCGGCAGCAGCAGCAGCAGCAGCAGCAGCAGCAGCAAGCAAAGGACCGCAGGTCCCAGCATGCAAGGCAGAGCAACAGTTCCTCTGACTACCCATTTGAGCAGCAGCGGCGCGCGCTGTTTGGCCACAACTCCATACGGTGCCGGCGCAGTAGCACAGGCAGCTCCTACTTGGACAGCGAGGCCCAGATCGGTGGGTGTGTGGGGGTGTGTGAGTGTGGGTGTGGGTGTGGGTGTGGGGGGGTAGCTGGACATTGAAGCCTAGACCACGTTTGATTTTGCTGATTTGAGTATGTTGTGAGCACTGAGCCTGCAGGTGTGCGCGTCTGCAGTGTGTGCGCACTTGTGCATGCATGTATACAAGGTTGTCTGCGTGCAAGTGGGCATGCGGTTTGTGTGCAGCATTGTTTATTATTGTGGACACCTGAAAACACACTTGCATTTGGCAATGAATGGTCATGTAAACGTTCCACTGGCAGGGTGTGGCCCCGCATGGAACACGATTTGTTGAAGCCAAACGCTTCCTACAAGCTGGTATGCAGATGCGCCAGTTGCTGTGCTGTGTCCACATGGTCCAACCTGCCAATTCCTATGCTATGTTTATGGCCCGTCCCTGCAGGGAGTGAAGAGGATTCGCCTTGCGGCTGGGGAGGCTACCATGGCTTGCGCCCATTCAACAGTTTGGGCCGCCGTTTCTATCGCCCCGCCTCCATCATCACCGTCAACTCCCTATATGATGCCAATGGGGACTTTGCAGATGATGGCACAGATGGTGAGCTCTCCTGCAGTGTGCGTCCTTAGTGTGCAGGCTTGCACACCATAGTGAGTGAAGCTTGTTGAGTACTGGTGTTGAGGCAGGCTCAAGTTTGTATGACCAAGGCGGTTGAACGCCGCACAGCCACCCTATAGGAGAGCCTTGAGTGGAACGGCTGTTTTTGAAGGTTGCTGTCTCTTTCCTCCTGGCCCAATCTGGAGAAGCCGGTGCACAACTGGAAGTTTGTGCACACGGCACCTGCCTATCAATTACCTGTGTGATTGATCAAGTGCAAAGCATGCGCATGTGTGTGTCACTGAAGTGCTCCAGTGCTGTTATGTTATGGCGTGAAATGATTATGTCCAGAGGGGCAGGCAGCACTCCATGTAAACACAGACATATATGTTCACACGCTCTTTGCGCACGCGCGCACACACACTCTTTTACATACACTTTTCACACACACACACACACACACACACACACACACACACAACAACCACAAACACACCTTGCATCTCCCACAGGCAGCTGGAGTGTGGGCCCGAGTGCCGCCAACAGCCCCGCCCCTGTGCGCCTCCACCCCAACCGCCCTACCACACCCACCGCCTTCCACTTGGGCGGCACACACGTGCGGGGCTTCTCATGGTTTGCAGACGCTCATAAACAACAACAACAACAACAACAACAACAACAACACAGGCGGGGCCTGTCGTTTGCGGACTCCTTTGCGTCAGTCCCTAGTGCACAGCACTCTCGCAGCCCTTCTTCTGTTGCAGGGGGCCTCTCCCCCAGCCCCTCCTACTACAACCACCCCTCTCACTCCCGTAGCCCCTCCTACGCTGCCACCACAAGCACATCCGCGCACGCCCATCATGCAGCGCCCGCCTCCAAAATCCCCTCCACGCTCACCTCCCCTTCAATGTCTGGCCCACCCTTGACTCCGCGCCGGGGGGCTGCTGCACACCGTGGGCCCCCTCCTCCCCGAATTCCGGGCCCCAAGAGGGTCACCCGCCAGATTTTTTCAGACCCTGTAGCCCCGCATGGCCACGAGTCTGCTTCCATCCCACCCCCTCTGCCCTCCGCTCGCCTCGGCCGGCAGTCCCAGTCATCAGGCCAGCTGCATCTCCAAACCCAGGCAGCAGTTGTGCACGCCCCACATTGTCTACAAGCACCAGATGGCACGCTGCACAGCACTAGCAGCAGCGGCGAAAACACCACTGCGAGCAGCAACCGGGTGTGGGGCAGGCAGGGCAGCGGCAGTGCTGCGAGCAACGTCATGGCGAGGACCAGGCGCGCAGCGCTCACTCACCATGAGCGCGTAGCTAGTGCGGGAGGTTGGCTGGGAGTGCAAAGCATGACTTGTGAGGGGGCACGTGAGTACCTAAGGGCACTGGCGCGCGCTCCCTTGGCTGTGAGCTGTGTTACCGATACACCGGCACATGCAAGCCCGCCCTACTCCATGCAAGGCTGGTGTAGCTTGGGGGATGGGGATGACCTGCTGGGCTTGCTTTCAAACCCGCTACCGCCTGCTTGGGGCAGCCACGGTGCTGTGCTAGGTCCGCATTGGCAACAACACAAGCGGCAGCGCTTGGGGCGCTCGCCTCAAGGACCAGCTCGTGGCCTTAGCTTTGGGGATTCTGCTCCACTGTGGCGTGACGTTCCCTTGGAGACGGTGGAGGAACAAGTGGGCGTGGATGGTGATGGTCGTGCGCAGCATTCCACGCAACCGTTGCAGCAGCAGCAGCAGCAGCGGCTTGGTGAGCAGGGCCATGAGCAGGGGGTCAGTGAAGGCAGGGAGGGCGGACGGCAGCTACGGCAGCAAAGCAGCACAGGCAGCAGCGAGCTGGGGAGCGACGGCAGCTTGATGCAGCAGCGGCGACGGAAGTACGCGCTAGCAGCCGCCTGTCGCCCTACAGCCACTGCGCACCGGAGCAGCAGCACTGAACACGTGCTAGCATCTGATGGGGGCATCCAGATTGGGGATCCCACCGGCAGCCTTGGTGCAATTGACTCCCTCTCCGCTGGCATGACTGCTTCACAAGCAAGCGGCGGTGTGTCGGACACGCCAGCGCGCCTCTCCCCTCCCCCCTCCCGGCCCGCCATCAGCAGGCTCACTAGCGTACGGCCGACCTGCAGCAGCAACAGTGAGGTAGATGGTGAGGAGGGCGACGGGTCGAATCTCACGCTGCCCACACTGACAGGCCACCTGCCAGCTGTCAAGGGACAGCCGGGTGTGAACGGCAGTGCTGGCAGCAGCAGCGACAGCAGCAGCCTGCCCTCTTTTGAAGCGTCGGTGTGTGGGGACCTGCAGCACGGCAGCCACGCGCCGCGCGGCCAGGCACAGGTGCGGAGGCAGGCAGGCGTGCAGTGTTGTGTGTGTGCGTGTGTGCGTGTGTGTGTATTGTGTGTGTGTGTGTGTGTGTGTGTGCAAGTGCAAGTGCAAGTGCAAGTGCCTGACAAGGGATGTGCACACAACACACACATACACACTCATATACACACATGCACACGCACTCATGCCCGCCTTGGCAACATTTGGGTTTCACTTATCAAGGGCAGATGCACACCCGACATTTGCATGCACACACTTCTTCAACCCCGGTGCATCACACTTCATGCGCTGCGCCCCCTGAGCGCGCTCGCTGCCAAGCCACCACATCCATCCGTCTCCTGCCCCCCGCCAATTGTTGCTGCACTGCAGGCCGGCAGCAATGCCAGCAGCACTGGCGAGCGCACAGACGGTGCACGCCGCAGCCGGTCCAGCGTATCCGTCGCGTCACTGATGGACATGGAGGCAGAGGTAGCAGGCAACGAAGGCACGCCCACTCGCCCTGCACCATCCCACCGCCGCGCCCTCTCCCGCACCTCCTCTTCCACCATGGACGGCTGGGGGGGGCGGTAGCATGAGCCGGCCATCCTTCCATCGCGCGCGCTCCTCTATCCGCACTCATAGCAGTAGCAGCGCGCTGGAGCCCATTCCCTCTGAGGATCTACCGAGGCCGTTGGTGGTGGATGGTGGCCTCATCGGTGAGGGCGGCGGAGGTGGCGGGGAGTTAAACACAAAAGCGCAAGCTAAGCAGCTGGTGGAGGGATCAGCCGATATGGAAGTTGTGGAGCGTGGGGCACCACTGCAGCAGGCAGACCGAGGAGTTGAGGGCAGTGGTGGTGGGAGGCGCTCTTTTGCAGGTAGGAGCAAGCTGTAGCATGTTGGGCGGGCTTGTAAGCGTCTGTGCAGCTGCGTGGACGCTGTGTGTGGTGTGGTGTTGGGGTTGTGTGGGAGAGCTCAGAGCGCCGCGCGGCCGTCTGGTTGTGCCCGCCTATGGAACATTTTTCCATCCTTTCCAGGTGGATTTGGAGCAAGACATGGGAGATGACATCAGTCATCCTGTGCAGTCGTCTGAAACATGCAGCTGGACGGTGTGTGTGTGTGTGTGTGTGTGTGTGTGTGTGTGTGTGTGTGTGTTGGGTGCACCTGTCCACTTGCATTTTTTGAGCATCACCACAGTTGAAGATCACATGCTTGCGTGCCCTCACAATCCTATTGCTGTAGCATCATAAGTATGATCATGACAGTGTTCCTTTCATGCAAAGGCTCTGGTTTCTCAGACACCTGAAACAATGTGTCTACACCAACACAAACACACACACTCACACCCTCGTGCTGTAGGGTTAGTAGGGCCCAGGGGTAGCAGCTTCTCATTTGCGGAGCAGCGGCGCTTCCTTGACAACACAGCTGGAGCTGAGGCTGCTGATGGCACAGAGGGAGTGCGTGCAGAGCAGTGTCACCCACACGCCAGCCTTGCAAGCTCCAGCTGGCAAGAGTTGCAGTACCAGCAGGAGCAGCATGTGCACGAGCAGCTGCAGCAAGAGCAGCACAGACATGAGCGGCCACGGAAACCCAGGCGGGTGCCCACTGCGCAATCGAGCTTCAATTTAGGTCGTGCCGCGCCGCTGCCCGGTAACCAGTTTGACATGTTTGGTATCCCAAAAACTCTGTCCCCCAGCACGGCCCCGCCAGGGCCGCTGCCTCTTTTTGAATCCTCGCATACGCGCACGCAACCTCGGCATCGGCCACCACCGCGCAGCCACACCCAGCCTCACATGACGGTCAAGCCAGAGCAGGGGTGAGTGCATACGTTGTTAAGCCAGTGCAAGTAAGTGTGTGTGTGTTTGTTTGTGTGTGTGTGTGTGTTCATGTTGTGCGGAAAATGGATATGCAGCAATGCACTTTCAGGCACACGTATCGGTGTGAGTGGCTGCTTGTTTGAGGAGAGTGTTGGTGTGGTGTGTTAGGGACTCCTTGGTGTGGTTCAACAGGGCTCCGTGTGCCCAAATTGGCATATTTACCAGCTGGTCGCAACAATGTTAGAGGTTGAAAGCTCTTTGATTGTCTTCTCCATTGTAGTGGTTCACAAAGTTTGCCTTCAACTCTAAGAGGAATCCTGCTTAGAATATGAGCGCAGTAGCGAGTGTATGGGGCACTTCATGAAGAGGTTGCTATTGATTGAGAGTTGATGCGGAGGCCCTTGCACAGCAAGGTCTTCCAAATGGATCAATCTTAATGCTGAAAATGTGCTTTCTCTCCCAAGAGCTTCCAGATGGTGCATTAAGATTTGGCAGAGGCAACCTAACTGTGCTTGCATGTAACCAAAAGGCAGCATATCAAACAAGAAATGGAAACCAGCCTTGAATTTGACCTTCCTGACTGCTAGTGTTTGACATGCTGTCCTGTGCCCATTTCAAAGGTGTACACATACGCGCTCAAAGCATAACAACACACACATACACACACACATACACAGCAGCCTTTCTGCCCCAAGATTAGAAGGTCCGAGCAGCAGTCCGCTGGAAGCCCCGGGATCAGCAGATCAGCCCGGCAGTGGGACTGGATCCAAGGTGGTGCGAGCAGCAAGCATGGAAGCTGGCAGCGGCTTTTTCTTCTGTCCAACCATGGACAATCGCAGCAGCTTGGGCTCCTCGCACAAGGGGCTGTCGTCCACCGGGCAGCAAGTGGGCCACAGCAGCTCACTCTTCAACTCCTTGGTGTGTGCATGCATGGAATTGTGGGTGTGGGCGTGTGTGCACTCATGCATGCAAAAGGTTGTGGGTGTGTGCATGGGTGCGTGCATGCATGATTGAGGTTGTGGATGTGGGCTTGGGTGGGTGCGTGCGTGCATGCAGGTGGTTGAGGGCGTGGGCATGGGTGGGTGCGCTCGTGCATGCAAGCATGCGTGCATGTGGTTGGCGATATTTATAAAGCGATCATGGGTTTGCATGCAAGTGTGTGTGTTGTAGCCTGGGCATAGGTTGCCTTGCTGTTTTGTGCCTCTGCTCCAGCCATGGCTTGGTCCTTGCATGTTCATAATGTTATCCTTTCCTGCTGTCTTCATTGTGTTTCAATTCTCAAAGGCCTAGAGCTTCTCTCACAGTGTCTTGCCTGCTGCCTTATTATGTCTCAACATGGGCTGGCCTGCTGTCACTAGTCTGGATGCTTGATGTGGTTGAAGAGGGGGAGAACCAAGAGAACTTGGCTTGATTCTTGCTCCTACGAGCTTTAGAACTGGTCAAGGCTTGGCTTCTACTGTGCTGCATGCCTGGAAAAGATGTACCTTACCTCTCTCTCTCTCTCTCTCTCTCTCTCTCTCTCTCTCTCTCTCTCTCTCTCTCTCTCTCTCTCTCTCTCTCTCTCTTTTCCCTTTTGTGTAAAGAGTAGGTACTACAAGAAATTTTCTCATGCGCAGGGCCAATAGCTACTAAGCAGAGCAATTCAGACACGCGTGCAAGATGTGTGCACACATCATTTTCTTCTAAATTTGTTCCTACTGGACCCGCATTCGTAGGGGAATTCTGGCGCATTGAACAGCGCGGAATCACCAGCGTTTATGGATGCAATGAGCAAGAGCAGCAGCGGCAGCGAGGTAGGATCGGTGGCATGGCAACTTGGCCCAGTATCTCCTAACTTTGTGTTCGGATTTTTTTAACTTGTTGGGCTTAAAAATGCATACAATATTGTTGCTTTGAGCAGTATCATGTGTGATGATGAGAGCGGGCATGGCTTCCGCTGCTTGTTCCAGCGGCTGGCTGCCCAGGCAAAATTGCCCAAGCAATCACCATCTGGAACAGCCTCCAAAATCCTGACGCACCAACTTTTGTCGACTGACTTCCCCGCTGTTGCTGCTGGATGACATGCCATCTCTTGTGCGGCATTTAACTGTTGTTTCTTGCTTTCTTACGATGCTCATAAAGCAGGTTATGCGCCAGTGTGCATGCCCTTGTGCATGTCCATGCACACTACTGACTGAAAACCTAATATTTTTTGTGTGTTTGGCAATCAGGCGGAGGAAGACAGCGGTAGCAGCGATGATGAGGATGTAGGCGTGCCTCCACCCAATGCCTTCAGCATCATTGCGGCAGCATTGGGCTGGTCCTCAAGTGCGTTTGCTGTTTTGTTGGCTCTGGTCATGATACGCACACATGTTCACCATTTGCTCGCGTGCATGCATGTGCACGTGTGCACATGTAGAAGTCATGGCTCAAACTTCCTCACACAAGTGCTGTGCTGACTAGTCTTGCATAGTCATCTGGAGAGTGGATGGAGGAGGAAGAGAATGATTTGTGGATGGCAGCGTAGCATGCTCCAGGCTGAGCATGATCGCGCTTGAGTCTGCTCAGCAAAGCTTGAGCACCTGCCTTCCCTTGCTCAAGCAGTGGCTGCATTTGCACAGGATTCCTTCTCAGGTGCCGCCCAGTGGCTGATCAGCATGGCGCATGGAGAAGATGCAATCGTGCTCTAGAATTGTGTCAATGGCAATCGCTTTGTGTTCTTGGGGCGGGAAGCCATGCTGACCAGCCACCGAGTGCCACATAGAGAAGAGCTCCCCACATGCCCCTAGGAAGTAGTTAAGCAAAGGGAGTGCATGCAGAACCGCCTCTGAGCGTACTTCTTGAGCATGTTGATGCTCTTAGATGCGTCGAGTGTCTCGTTCGACTTTTGCGTCCAAACATGTGAACAACCTGCCCGTGCTGAAGATACATGTGAGCGTACACACACTTGCGTCCAAACATGTGAACAACCTGCCCGTGCTGAAGATACATGTGAGCGTACACACACACACACACACACACACACACACACACACACACACACACACACACACATACACACAAGGGAGCACACACACACACACACATACACACACACATACACACAAGGGAGCACACGCACACACACACACACACACACACACACACACACACACACGTACCTCCGACTGTGTATGCAGACCAGCTCCAGGGCGACCTGTTCGCTGGCCACAACAGCCTCGCCCCATCCGAGCCTACCATCGCTGGTATGTCTGGACAACTCCCGCGCACGTCTATTGTCCCCCCTCGACCCCATGAAACCGGGCGGCCAAGCTTCCAAGACCCACCCCTTTCAAACCCCCACGCTTCCCCCTCAAAGCAAGCAGGAAGGTCCTCCATGCACAGAGGCAGGAGGAGCAGCGTTGTGAGCCGCCCCACCTCCGGCCGACGCCACTCTGCAATCGCTCACAGCACATCCCGCAGTCAAAGGCGATCCTCTCTGCACATCCCCCCCTTTTTGTCCAGCGCCGCACCAAGCCAACAGCGCCGCCACTCCTGCCTTCCGAGCTCAACACCACCCACTCCCTCCCATCACGCAATTGCCACAGCAAGCACAGATGCAGCGAGTGGCAGCAACAGCCATGACACGCCCGCTGGTGAAGCACGTGCTTTGAAGCCCACGCTCTCTGCACCCCTCGAGAAGTCAACAACCCCCAACCAGGCGTCAGCCTTTGCAGATGTCCCTCACTGTGAGTCCCTCCCGCGTTCACATACGCAAGGCGGCTTGAGTTCAGAAAGAGCGGTGGTGCTCCACAATGTAGCATTTGACACAGCGCAACCTGCAGGGCATGCGGCTGGTTCTGCCGCGCTACCTCCCAACTCTACAGGCAGCGGGTTTTCCCGCAGCTCCATTCATTGGTCCCGATGCAGCAGCTTCCGCACCAGCAACGCCACCACATATCGCTCCAGCACGCAGGTGTGTGTGTTTGTGTGTGTGTCATGCACCTGTTCTGGTGATGAGTTATCCTAAGTGAAGGAACCTATTACTTTAACTGGCACTGCTGTCATTCACTGCCTCCAACAAGCCCATGGGAAGGCAAGTTATCACAATTGGCGTGTGCAGTCATCGATTTGCTGGACAAGATCTGACAAGGTCTGGCTGTCTTTTCCTTCCCTCCATGCGGCCAACACCTTCACGCATTCAGGCTCCCGCTGTTGCAGCTCCCCAAATGACTGCCTCCCTTTGACCTTTGCCATTTAAGTGAGGAGCAAAAACTGTTTTTTTCCTGCCTTGTTACCGCACCCCCTTTTTTGCTGCCAAAAGCAGGCATCTTGGCTGGGAGGTTCGTGATATGCTCCCTTACCAGCCACCCTCGTTCACACACGTCAACAGCAACAGGCATGCCTGCTGTGGCAGTGGCATTCTCCACTTGCCAGCTTGCGCTGAGCTGTGTGTACTTCTAAACATGGCTGCAGCGTACCAGCAGCAACGCCACGCACCACCCTCTAGGGAGGCAGGCCTCCGCCAGCATACAAAGCAGCAGCGATGAGCAGCGCTACGGCCACTTTGGTGCGTGTGACAGGCCATTCTTTTTTGTCCAAAAAGATCCATCCAGCAGCACAAAAGCCCCGGTGTGTGTAACAGATTGGTTTGTGTAGTACAGGAAGGATCAGCTTTAAGGTATAAGCACAAATTAGCAATCCATGATGCATACAACGGGGCTGTGTTGCATGGGGTGTGTCATGGCTGCCAAACACAGGGCTGCCAAAAGCACCTCGAGGTTTCTTGCGCATCTCATGCTTGCATCGACATGGAAGGGACGTCTTGTGCTACACATGGATTCTTTTTTTTTGTGAGGCATGTGCAATTAGGGTTGAAGTTGGAACCATTGATGGCCGGAAAATGTGCATTGCGCAGGCCTGCCACACCCAAGCAACCATAGCTGCAGCAGTGCGCGCAGCAGCACAGATCACGGGCAACCCTTGTACCAGCACAGCGGGGACTACGACCATGCAGCATTCAATGATACCAGCATGCTCCCTGGCTTGCCAGAGCAGGTGCGTATGAGGAGGGACGAGTGACAGGGAGCGGTGAAGTGTGACGAAGGAATGGCTTTCAAAATGGGTACTGGCTTGAGATGATTGACTGCCTGCTGCCAAGCCCACATGTAGACAAAAGGGGAAGAATAGGAGTTGGCTCAAGCTTGAACGTTTAATCTTCTTTGATGCTTTGGGCTAGCTGCCAGCAACAAGCAACACTTTCAACCAGCCATCATTCGAACCCTGCAGCATCCACACATGCAAACCTCCTGCTGCCCCCCCCCCCTCCCCCCTCTTCCATCACTGACCCCCTTTTCACTGACTCTCAACCCAAAATGCGGGACCCACGTAGGACAAGCGGCCCAACAAATTCAGCATGTCCGAGGCCGGTAGCCCCAGCTTGCCTTCAAGTGCAGCCAACAGCGCGCAACCCTTTCCCTGCTTCCTCGGCGGCCCCACATCAGGCGCCTCCACCAATACCCAGCAAGAAGGGCACTTGCAAGAGCAGCAGGGCTCTGAGCAGGAGGAGGGGATACAGAGCCCGCCTATTCACAGGCTGGGCTCTGGCAGCAAAGGAGCCAATCACACCGTGGGGCATTGCCCAAAAGATTCCTTTGGGGCTGTGAGCTACCAAGCCTCCTCGCTGTACGACCCTGCCCCAAGCGCACAGCAAGACAAGGTGTGCGTTGAATAGGGTATGGATGCAGTGGCTCTTTGGAACCAGGGTGAGGGCGTGTCCAGGTTGCACATGTGTGTCCTTGCTCTATGACTCTTCCTTAGGCTATGGCTAGCACCAGAGCATCGGTGTACAAAGAGCGCAGCAGCAGGATGCAGCTGGGTTGTGTGGAGGGGAGGACACCTAGCACTGCTTGATTGTGTTATTTAGGTGTTGTGTGCTGTTCACAAACACATCAAACGAGCACACATCAAACGAGGCTGCTGTCAAAAGTAAACACCCACAGTTTGGCTACCCTGCTGCTTTTGTACAACATGGCCAGCTCTGTTCCACGCTTAATCGCTTGTTTGGGCGCCTTTGGTGTGCTATGTGTCATAATTCACGATTGAGGTCTTGAGTTGCAGACGTGTCACCTTCATTCTTTACGTCCCTACTGCTGCAGCAGTCCCAGCAGCATGGAATGGATGCTGCAGCACCCTGCTCTCCTCAACCAAAAAGAGTGCCTAAACAGTACAAGGTGCGGATGTAATGCTTGCTGCTTTCATGCACTGCTGATACTTGCAAGAAGTCTACCTGCCCTCTCCATGGAATCCGTCACGCAAAAAAAACAAGCTGGGTTCCCTGACCTTTACCGGTAATGGTAAGCAAGGAGCATTTGGTGTTGACCAAGGCCGTCTCTTCACAGGGCGGTTATAAAGCCAGCAGGATTTTGGACTCCCCCAAAGCCCATAGATAGGAACTTCTAGGGAGAGAGGCGTGACCCCTAAAGGTGCACCCACAGTATATTTTCCCTTGTCACAAGCAACACCTGATTGTGCTTGCCTGTCTGTTTGAAGTCGCAGTGGATGCCATGTGCAATGTGAGAAGTGTGGAAGGTGCATTGGTCAGTCTGTGGAGTGTGCCAGTGTTGTGCTTGCTGTCAGGAAGGAGGCGCACAAAGGAAGGAACGGGTCTGCTTAGGAGCTGTGCCAGTCCTGGCTGTGCAGAGGAAGATAGGTCTGGGATGGTCTTGGAAACAGGTCTAGGCGCAGAGGAAAAACAGGCCTGGGAGGAGCTGTGCCAGGCCTGGCTGTGCAGTGGAAGATAGGTCTAGGATGGTCTTGGAAAGAGGTCTAGGGGGAGAGGAAAAACAGGCCTGGGAGGAGCTGTGCCAGGCCTGGCTGTGCAGTGGAAGATAGGTCTAGGATGGTCTTGGAAAGAGGTCTAGGGGGAGAGGAAAGACAGGCCTGGGAGGAGCTGTGCCAGGCCTGGGAGCGCACTCAAAACGCGCAGTAGGCTCTGTTGTCTTTCAACAAAGGATCAAGGCTGGGTCAGCAGGTCGTAATGCAAGCAAAGGTGTCAACACAGCCTGTGTGCTCCCTTGATATACTGCCTTGTGAGCAGTAGCGGGGTCATGCGTCACGGAAGTCGACAGGTTGGCATGAGCCGGGTGATGGATCCTAGTCCTTGCGTCTAGGCAGCCTTTGGGTTGCATCTGGCAACTTTGCGGACATACGTGTACATTGTAGAGTTCAGGCTGCTGTGCGCGCACTGCAGTGCTTGCATCTTGGCTGCCGTCCATATGCAAGAGGGCCGCTGCACCTGCGTCACAGGTTTGGGGCACGCACGCGCGCGCGTGCCTTGGTGCGTATGAGGGCCTTCATACGCACCTCGCTGTAGCCAGCTGCAGCTGGCTGGGCTGCAGGAAACGGCCCATCCCTCAAATCTTTCCTCATAGTATGGTCCTTTAAAGCATGCCTCCTTCCCTCCCTCCCTATCTCATCGCCTCATTGTCAGGAAGGGGCCAGCCGCACGCTGCTTGCCGACTGTCTCATTGTGTGCCACCTGCGTGGACCCAAAACAGCAAGTGACTGATGCTTACGCATGTGCTGCTCGTGTGCAGGCTGACAAGCACTACTTGGGGCGCGCACACTCCAAGGACAGGCCCTCCCCCACGTTCTCATCGTTCACCTCACAGGGGCCTGCCGGGCCCTCAGCGTCTGTGGCCAGCACTGAAAAGGGGAGCCAAGGGTCACGTAAGAAGCGTCGGTCCTCACAGCTCATCAGCCGCCCGGTGTCCATGCACTACAGCGATGACCCACGGCACAAGGGGCGCATGCGGGTGCGTGCACGTGCGTGCATGGCGGATTGTCCGTGCGCACATGCTGTGTGCTTTTGCATCATGTGAGGGAGCTTGGGTGAGGGTGTGCATGGTTGGGTCTTGGGGCTGTGCAGCTTTGATCTGCTGCAGCATAAAAGGAGCTTCATTTTTGCTGCTTTTAAGGGGCCCCCAGCACAGCAACCTATTGCAAGACCCAAGGCGGGACGTTTGTCAGGCTGACAACAGAGGATCAACTCCAGGCTCAGACTCCAGCATTCACAATAACCCACATTGCCTCAGACAAGTAGATGTCACGTTAGATTCCGCTGAGGGCATGATTTGTGCATCATACCTCTACACAAGTGTGTATATGTCTGTGTGATGACATGCAGGCTATGCTGGTCACGGAGGATCAAGCCAAAGCGGTGGCCATTCGTGCTGCCCTTCCTGCTGCCCGCTATGAGGTTAAGACCGTGGCCACCCATACCGAAGTCTTGCACCTGCTCAACTCGCGCACCAAGTACCTGCCCGACGTTGTCTTGCTGGTGTGTGTGTGTGTGTGTGTGTGCGCGCGCGCTTGCGTGCGCAGGCTCTGTACCTTCAGGGATGGAGTTCTGTGTATTGCTTTCCGTTTCCCGGCTCAAGATGATCACTGGGTGCTTTCAAAATCTAGGCTGCCTTTTGTACTTCGGGCTTACAGCTTTTGGCAAAGCTTGCCTTTTCTTGGCTCAAATGATTGCTGGGCGCTTTCAGAACCTTGCCTGTGTTGCCGTCTGCACCTCAAGCATGTAGCTTTCTGCACAGCAGTCTCCCGCCTCAAGATGATGATTACTGCACGCTTATGAAGCTTAAGTCTGTGCTGCTTTGCACACTGTCACCATGCTCGCTCTCTTCAATGGCAGAGTTACTTCTTTCCCGATGCCATGGGTAGCCGCCCCAGCCAGGGCTGCCACAGTATAGGGCTGCAGGTCCTGGGCAGTTCTTGGGTTGTGGCATTCCAGGCCTTTTCTTTCCTTTCGTTTGCTTTTGAATAGTGTTTCTTCCTGGAACATCACCCTCAAGACTCCTCCCCTTATGTCTTGACTCCTCAGGATGGACAGCTCGGGCAAGCGCACATCTCAGAGGCAGCCACAGCAAAGGGGGCGCCACCTCATTCCAGAGACAGCTCGCTGCCATTCAAGCATCCACACCTCCAAACGCGCGCCCATCACAGAGGGAGTCACGGAAGCGAGCATCAGGGGGGTGCTCCTCACAGCAGGTAGAGAGCTCTGCTGCCTGACTTTGCCTTCCCAGCTTCATGAGCACACGCGCAACGTCATGCACTTGTTTGGACTGTAGCATCTCTTTGAGAGGAAGATAGAGGGAGGAGGTGATATAGGGAAACAAAACTCGAGTTAAGAAAAATGTGAAGGAGAGGATAAAGAGCTCCGCTGCCTGGCTCTGCATATCAACTCC
The DNA here is from genome assembly GCA_914767535.2 of Dunaliella primolecta. Classification (NCBI taxonomy): domain Eukaryota; kingdom Viridiplantae; phylum Chlorophyta; class Chlorophyceae; order Chlamydomonadales; family Dunaliellaceae; genus Dunaliella; species Dunaliella primolecta. The sequence goes on from OU611755.1 coordinate 11,026,372, forward strand.
ATGAGCACTTGTTCCGGCTGCAGCCATGCGTTTTTAGGAGCAGGCCAGAATGTGGGTGCCCGGTTGCTTTGCGGTGCAGGCTGAGTAAAGAGATGGAGAGGGGGTCCACAAGAGAAGTGGTAAATGCGTGGGAGCTGCTGGCGCTCATGCGCCAACTGCACGACCCATCCGTGCTACCAGGTGGGCTCACCTATGCATGTGCATGCGCTAGTGTTTTCTTGTGCGTATGAGCGTGTACATGTGCATGCGAGCGCACGTGTGTATGTGTGTGTGTGCATGCGCTAGTGTTTTCTTGTGCGTATGAGCGTGTACATGTGCATGCGAGCGCGCGTGTGTATGTGTGTGTGCATGCGCTAGTGTTTTCTTGTGCGTATGAGCGTGTACATGTGCATGCGAGCGCACGTGTGTATGTGTGTGTGTGCATGCGCTAGTGTTTTCTTGTGCGTATGAGCGTGTACATGTGCATGCGAGCGCGCGTGTGTATGTGTGTGTGTGTGTGTGCATACGCTAGTGTTTTCTTGTGCGTATGAGCGTGTACATGTGCATGCGAGCGCACGTGTGTATGTGTGTGTGTGTGCATGCGCTAGTGTTTTCTTGTGCGTATGAGCGTGTACATGTGCATGCGAGCGCACGTGTGTATGTGTGTGTGTGCATGCGCTAGTGTTTTCTTGTGCGTATGAGCGTGTACATGTGCATGCGAGCGCGCGTGTGTATGTGTGTGTGTGTGCATACGCTAGTGTTTTCTTGTGCGTATGAGCGTGTACATGTGCATGCGAGCGCACGTGTGTATGTGTGTGTGTGTGCATGCGCTAGTGTTTTCTTGTGCGTATGAGCGTGTACATGTGCATGCGAGCGCACGTGTGTATGTGTGTGTGTGCATGCGCTAGTGTTTTCTTGTGCGTATGAGCGTGTACATGTGCATGCGAGCGCGCGTGTGTATGTGTGTGTGCATGCGCTAGTGTTTTCTTGTACGTATGAGCGTGTACATGTGCATGCGAGCGCACGTGTGTATGTGTGTGCATGCGCTAGTGTTTTCTTGTGCGTATGAGCGTGTACATGTGCATGCGCTAGTGTTTTCTTGTGCGTATGAGCGTGTACATGTGCATGCGAGTGCACGTGTGTATGTGTGTGTGCATGCGCTAGTGTTTTTTTGTGCGTATGAGCGTGTACATGTGCATGCGCGCGCGTGTGTGTATGTGTGTGTGCTTGCGTGCTTGTGTGTGTGTGTGCACTCTTGCTTCTCATATGCGCAACCTGTCTGTGCTACCAGGAGGGCTCGTGCTCATGAGTGCATATTTGTTCTTGCTCATCGCTCATCGCTCTGCCTTAATAAGTATTTTCCAGCACGAATGCCCTTGTGCTTTGACTCTCATGTGGTAGGAACAAAAAAGGCTGACAGCCCATGCCTGTGCCTCCAGGCTTGGTATCTCTTGGTTTTGTCACGTCTCTTACAGAGCATGTCCGTTTGGCTTTTGCCATGCCACTCACTAAGCACATTATGCCAATTCATGTAGCTGCCGTCATGCAGCTATCGCCATGCCTCTCACTGAGCGTGTTGTGCCAATTCATTTGTCCAAAACTTGCCGCACCGTGCGCTCACACTTGTGAATGTGCGTGCATGCATGCGTGCAGTCATTCTGTTGGCCACACCTGAGCGTGTGCAGCAGTCTCTTACCACGACCTTTACAGCGATTGTAGATGCCGCTCCTGCAAGCTCGATGCGTGCTGAAGAGGTGAGTGCATGGTGGTCCTCGCTTTGCACAAGCCAGAAAGCGCTCTGCTTCTTTCACACAGCAACTTACACGTTGCTGCTTGCTTTGCATGCCCAACAGTGTGTGAGAGTGGGAAGAAGGTCAAATGGTGATGCGTCTAATGACCCATCTTGTAATTCCATGCACTCTTTTGTAATCTCATGCACTACCTCATGCACCTAATGAACCTTGTGCGCCCTTGTTTGCCTTGTGCCCTCCATGTGATTCCATGGTGATTCCATGGTGGTTTCATGCACTTGTGATCTGCCTCGTATTCCATCATTCAAGGCCATGCGTCCCTCGTGTGTGATGTCATTTTCAGTGTCTTGTGACTCCGACAAGCCCCAATCCTCGCCAGCTTGACTAATGTGTTTTCTCCAGCTCCTTGCTCTCTGTACCTCTGTCCTTGTATCAGAAGGTGTGTCCTGCCCATGCCAGCATGTCACCCCCCACCCCCATTCCTGCATTGCTTTCTGTTAATGGATGCACTGATCCTGGGCTCCCTCCTCTCAACGTCTGACGATACAGGCTTGCAATGAGGCCTTCGATTTCATGACACCTTTTCCTTACTCCTCTAGAACCCAATGTACTCATCCACATTATGAACACGTTGGTGCAAGTTGCTATCGTCGAGGCCAACTCGGATGTGGCCTTCTTGGCTCTCTTAGACCCTTAGACCATTTATAGTACTTATCCATGTTTTGAATTCATGCGTGCAGGTCGCCAAGCATAAGGCCAAGATAGGCGTGGCCTCGTCTCTATTACTCCTCAAGAGTCTAGAAGTACTCATATACATTTAGGTCTATCGGTTTAGAATGCAAACCCCGAGGCCACGACGGCTGTGGCCAAGGCGGCAGCCTCACAGGTCCATACTCATCTACATGTTCAATCCATAAGTGCAGTACGATTGTACTCATATCCAACATTTCAAATCCGTTGTTGCAGACTGCCAAGGCTGCACCAATGGCGCCCGAGGCCAAGACGGCTGTGGCAAGGGCGGCAGCCGCGCAAACTGCAACGTCCACTGCCGCAGCTGCTGCCGCGTCTGCGGGGGCGCCTGTGGAGCCGCCTGCACATGTGCGTTCCCTCTAATGGCACTTGAATAATAGAGACGTAGCAGATGATGTAGCACGGGCTCAATTCAAACCTGTTAAGAGTGTCAGGGGGGGGGCGCCTGTGGAGACACCTGCTCACATGCGCTCCCTTTTGACACACTTGAATGACTGTAGCAATTGGTGTAGCAGGGGTGCAATCCAAAGCTGCTAGGAGCGCCCGTGGGGATGCCTGCATGTGTGTGCTTCCTTTACAACACACTTCAATGATGAATGCAGCAGGCGAGCGCAAATCCCTTCTAGCCATTGAAATCCATTGCCTTCCTTCATGGAAGTCCAGGGAAGATGAAGGGATTTTGATTGTTGATGGCCAAGCTCAGGGCTAACCCCTCGACATACAGGATTTGGTTTCAAGGCTAGGTCAGGGGGCTTGGTGTACAGGAGTCCATCTGGAAGTACTGTGCATGGGAGCTGTTGACGGAAGTGAGCATTTTTCCAAGTGAAAGCACACTCGCTTGCAGACGCGCGAGCATGTTTACCCAATTGTAGCTTGCAGCTGGAAGCACTGCGCATGGCAGCTGTTGACGGAAGTGAGCATTTTTCCGAGTGGAAGCGCACACGCTTGCAGACGCGCAAGCATGTTTACCCAATTGTAGCTTGCAGCTGGAAGCACTGCGCATGGCAGCTGTTGACGGAAGTGAGCATTTTTCCGAGTGGAAGCACACACGCTTGCAGACGCGCAAGCATGTTTACCCAATTGTAGCTTGCAGCTGGAAGCACTGCGCATGGCAGCTGTTGACGGAAGTGAGCATTTTTCCGAGTGGAAGCACACACGCTTGCAGACGCGCAAGCATGTTTACCCAATTGTAGCTTGCAGCTGGAAGCACTGCGCATGGCAGCTGCTGAAGGAAGTGCGCATGTTTTCGCTTGCAGATGCGAGAGCATGCTAACACAATTGTGGCTTGCAAGGTGCATGTGCTTGCTCACGCAATCGTGGCTTGCACTCGGAAGCATGCATATGCTTGCTGATGCCCCACAAGCAACGCACCCGCCTGCTCTTGATTTGCATCGTCTTGTGCGTTTCTTCTGTTTGTGTTGCTCATTGCTGCAGGGCTTGAAAAGAAATGGCCTCCACACTCTGCTTTGTGTACACCTCCCTGTTCCTTGTTCTTTTCCTCATTGCTGCAGGGCCTGGAAAGGGATGACCTCCACCCTCCAGTGCTGACAGAGGTGCATACAAAATCTACGCAAGCAAAGGGGCTCTCCAAGGTATGTGGGGGCTGGTTTGATGCTACGGGAATTGGCCGCATGGATCACAGGTCAGAGAACTGGATCTTGTAACTCAGTAGGTGCGATAAAGTGAGATGCAAAGTTTTGGATGCATGCTGTTTCTAAGTCTAGAGGCTCCTAATAGAGCTCTGAATCTGGCACTCTTGGCAATGGGTGGACGAGCATGGGTTTGAGCATGGGTTTGTTAAGGTGAGGGGTTTGCTGGTCTCATCCTGAGTTGAATCATTCCCATGGTCACATGTTAAGGCCACACATGCACTGTCCAGTGCGTTGGAGTACATGCATGGCATATGTCCGTGGAAGCGTCTTTTCGTGGTTCTAATCAGAAACCTGGAGTTTGGGGGACGGCATGGACGGTGCGTGCTTGTGTCCAACTCATCAAAGAGGTCTTTTTGTTAATAGGGGAGGTAAGCGGCTTGAGCTGCAGCAGTCATGTGCCTGCAACAATCCAACCTTGCTTTGGCTGTCAAACCTGTGCAGGCCTCTTCTGAGCAGTTCCCTGCCTGCAGCGGCTCGCTCGTCCTTTTTCCTGCCCATTGCTGCGGCTGCAGTTGCCAGTGCAATTGCTGTGGCTCCCTCTCACATGTACAGGCCTCTTCTGAGCAATCCTCTGCCCACAGTAGTTTGCCCTTGTTCTGCAACTGCAGCTGCCTCTCCATGGCTTTTGGCTGTCACACCTGCGCAGGCCTCTTCTGAGCAATCCTCTGTTTTCAGTTTTTTGTGCTTTCTTCTGCTCAATGCTGCAATTGCACGTGCCCAACCAATTGCTTTGCCTCACCTGCACAGGCCTCCTCTGAGCATTCTTCTGGTTACAGTTGTTCGTCCCTTTTCCGCCCTAAATCTCTTGCCTTGGCTGTCACACTTACGCAGGCCTCCACTGAGCAATCCTCTGCCCGATTGCTGGGCGTCGTTCCGCCAAATACTGTGGCTGCAGTCGCTGACTCCTTTGCTCCCTCTCCCTCCAGCAGCAGCGCAGCCGCGGCCTACAGCCATACAGGCTCGCCACTTACACCGAACACCCCACACTCTCCCTCGTGTGTCGTTCTGTCTGAGGAAGATGTCCCTAGCACCAGCGGCAATGCAGGTGCGGAGCTGTGTGCTTGCGCATGCGCGCAAGGCCTGGTGCTTTAAAGCTGTGTGTATGTCCGTGTATGTGTGTGCTTCCTAAAGAAGAGATTTCAAAAGAAGGAAACTGCTCCTTTCGCACTGCCAAGAACAATGTTTTGTCCCCTTCACGCAGTAAGGAGGTTGTTTTTTCTAGACCCACCACTACACTTACCTAGATGAATCCAAATTGAGGCCCAAAGGGCGTGACTTGGTTAACAGGTTATGAAATCGCAGGCTGCCTGCCTCCCTTCTGTTGAAGTTGCTGGCATGCCCCATCCGCACAAAACCCATCTGTACTGCTTGGGCACAAAGCAATGGAGACAGTACCATCCTCACAGGACCCATCTGCGCTGCTGGGGGCACAGAGCAATGAGGGGACTGTGTCTCAGCCCCTGTCTCAGCTTCCACATTGCATGTGTGCTGCCTATCAAGGAACTAGATCCAGAGTGGTGCCCTCCTGGCACACCCGCAAACTCTCATAAGGACATGCACACAGCAGCACACATGCCCCCCATGGTGCCTTGCACTGGCCGGTAGTGACCACAACGCTGTAGACAACACACACACACACACACATACACACACACACTCTTACACACCCACACAGAGGCCAGCAATGACCCACAGCCCTCCAGCAGTCCCCCACCACCAACGCAGCAGCAGCAGGAGGAGGAGGAGCAGCAGCAGCAGCAGCAGCTACAGCTGCCCCAGCAAGCAGAGTGTCATAAGGGGGCCCCATTCCTGGGACTGCCGCCGCAGCCTCCACGCCACAACCAACAAGTGAGACAACACACCGACACACAGACATAGACGCATATACGCAGTCTCACACACTCAAGCTTCCGCATGGATGTGTTTCTGTAATTACATCTCCAAAAGCACAGCCCTCCTCAAAAGATGAAGTGAGCATGTGAGTGCTGCTTTTGCTCCCTGGAGCTCCCTCGACTTGCAACACAGTGCGACAGGACAGTTCTCCTTCCCATCATTCAATGCCCAGTGCAAAGCCTCTGCAGTGCTGACTCTTCCCCCTGCTCCTTGTCCACCGCTCAGGGAAGCAAGCCCTTCCCCACTACCACCGGCCTCCCAGCTGCTACTACCACGACTACCACCCATGTGACCCCACCCGTTGCCCCCGTGGCAGCATCTTCTGTGCTCTTGTCCAGCGCTGTGCTGGAAGATTCTCCTCCCTCTGCCACAGAAGCAGGTGCCTCACAGCCGGCCATCGCTACAGCGGCCCAGGTGAGCGATGGCCAGCACTGAGCTCTGTGTTTGCATGCATGCATGTGTGTGTGTGCATGTGTGTAGGGTGGGGGTGTGTACGTGTGTGTGTGTGTGTGCGTGTGTGTGTGCGCGTGTGTGTGGAGGGTGTGGAGGGTGCGGTTGCCCTGAGGCAAGACATTCATGGAACCCCATCTGCATTGGCAGAAGTGCACACCGATGCATGTGTGTTTGTGTGTGCAGGAGGGTGTAGCAGCCCTGAGGCAGGGTGCCAACGACTATGTGGTGCTGCCTGTGCTGCCCACAGAGCTCGAGGCGCGCATCAACATGCAGGTGCGTGGACACAGGCTGCCATCGTTCGTTTTTGCTAGAAGAATTGTCTTTCACTCCTGCAAGGTTCGAGATGCAGGAGTACATTTTGAGGCTGTTAGCTGGTGGGGCTTGGGTTAGGTGAGTGCTGCTGTGTGGCAGTGGTTGTCGCGCAGCTGGGGGAGGGAGCTGGATGTACTTTGATCGATGTGCTCTGAGGTTGTTGCAAGCACTGAGGTGAAGCAAAGCCTCCTCGCTCTGATCATCATTCTCTTCCTGATATTCCAAAACTGACATTCCTGTCTGTTCCTTTTTAAAAGCAATGTTTGTGCCTACAGTTGAGGAAGGAGTGACAGAGTGATGAAGAGAAGAAGTCGGTGCAGCATAGATTTTTGGTTCCTTGGATGCACAGCAGATGTCCACGTGTATAGTATAAATGTGGTAGTATCCTCGACTCTTCAACACAGTTCCAAGCGCACAAGCCTGCTTTAGCTTAGACCCAGAACATGAGCCTGCTTAAACACAGGTCAAGTGCACAAGTCTGCCTAGCAAGGTCTGCCTAGCAAGGTCTGCCTCAATGGCACATACCGCACAAGTCCCGCACCACCATTTCACCTACCACCTAGATCTATCAATCATTTTTTACCCAATGCTAAGTGTGCAAAAGAAGTGGTTGGATTGCTCCTCTACATGGAAAGCAAAGGTTCACATAGCTGCACCTGCCAATGTCGGCAGCTGAGCTGAAGCAAAAAAGGAGCCTGCAGCCAAGCCATTCCAATCTGGAGGACAAGTGTAATGCATAACACTCGGTCACGGTCATTCAGGCATGCTGACAGGGTCAAACTTGGCTTTTCTTGGGACATTAGCCCGGTCCATGAAGTGTCAAAGACGTGGTGCATTACTTGGGGGTGCAGAACTACACAGATGCTGGAACTGAGTGCGCAGGTTCGTCAGATCATGAGAAGGGCAATCCAGGACCGTGAACTCTTTGTCTTGAACAGTGTATCGATCACACTTGTACATACATATCCTGAGCTCGTATGGGCACCGCTCTTCATGCAGTGCAACCCAAGTGTAAAGGGTGCGGTTCTTCTGAAGATTTTCTGATGCGTTGTTGTTACGCAGGTGGCACTGCGGCGCGCAGTGCGGATCAAAGCTGAGGCCTCCTCATCCATGCAACTCCTGCGGTCCATGCTGCCAGGCCACGTGATCCGCAGGTTTGTACGGATCTGACTATATTTGTTCCATTTCCTACCATGCTATTAATTTTTGCAGCGCTACCTGGTCATGTAGTCCTCAGGTAAGCATAGGATTGTATTCTCAAACTCTTTCTATGCTTCCATCTCTTGCAACGCTACCAGGCCGCGTGATCCGCAGATTCGCGCTGGTGTCTAAATTTTTTGTTCAATTCCTTTTGCCATGCTTCCGTTTCTTATGCTTCTGCCATGCCGCCATTCCTTGCTAGGCTACCAGGCTGTATCCCTTGCCATGCTGCCACTCCTTGCTATGCTACCAGGTCACATAGTCATCAAGTTGGCACGATTCTGAATACCACTTTCCATTGCGTGCCATGCTACCACACCACGCGATCCGCGCATGCCTGTATAAATATATGTGTCAGCAACAGCAGGATGCGTGTGCCTCAACAAAAAGGATTCGAGTGTATGTAAATGAGTGAATCAAAATTATATATTTGTAAGGATAAGAACGTGATACACATGTGTAAGCAGAGACGTGATGCATATGCCTGAATGAAGAGAACAAGAAAATTAATGGCGTGCTTCCAGCTTGCAGAGTCCTGTACTGTTGCTCTGGGACTTGCTTTGTCTCATGTGTTTCCATTGGAACTTGCTGTTTCAGTAATCGATACCCTTCTCTGTCAAGCTTTGGCATGCTCCCAGCTTGCACTGCAGTGTGCATCGGAACTTACTGTGCCTGCGCATGAGGCTGCCACATCTGCATCATGGCTGCCCGCATCTGCATCATGTGCATCATCTGCATCATGGCTGCCCGCATCTGCATCATGTGCATCATCTGCATCATGGCTGCCCACATCTGCATCGTGGCTGCCCACATCTGCATCATGACTGCCCGCATCTGCATCATGGTTGATGCTTACCCATAACATTCTTCAGGACGCATGTCGCAATTGGCTGGAAAGTTGGAAGAAAACAGAGAGGATCAGCATGGCCCCTGCGCTTGCTTATATTATGAACCATTGCGCGTCGCAGGCAGCGAGCAGTGAGACGATCACCGATGCATTAATTGCCAAAAGAGGAAAGCATATGCAATGATGACATGACATAGCAATCACACATTTGTTCTCTTCATGAATTGTCCACTCATCAGGGTTGACTGGTGTGTTTGTTGCCAGCCGCACGCATCAGTGCTGCTGCTGCTCACTGCTCTTGCTGCTCAATGGGTGCATTCCTGCACGTGAGCGACGCAGGCTTTCTGCTCACCGCACTGTCTATTATACAGAGTGCTTGTGTGCATGTGCATATGTAAACATTGGGCTTGTCGCAAATGCAGCTACACAAAACACTCGGTGCAAATGTGGCTCAATTCCTTGAACTGAAGTATCGATCGTGATGATGATGCTTCCAGGATGATCTCAACTATGAATTACATAGTGTAATTCATACATAAGACACACACTCTTTCTTTATCAACGTTTTGCTCATGCAGCACTCTCCATCAATACAATCCCACTCTCAGTACAATCTCGACATTATTCCACTTGCAGGCTCAAAGCAGGGCAGACATACATCGCGCAGTTCCATGAGCAGGTGAGCAGACGTTTCCTTGCTCAATGTAGGTAATGCAGATCTACATTGCGCAGCTCCATGGGTAGGTAGGTGAGCAGACATTGTACATTACCTAGTGTGATATAGGTAATACAGACCTGCGTCGCACCATTCCATGCAGGTGCGCGTGTGCAGTCCCTTGCAACACATGCATGTCATTGTAGGATGTAAGTCTGTATAGATTTCAGTCATAGCCATGCTATAGTGCGCATGTACAGTGCGCCTTGCAACACATGCGTGCACTGAGCTCCCTGGTGACCCTTGACACAGGTTTTTAATCTGCAGGAATACAGGCAGGATAACAGGCAGGAACACAGGCAAGGTTGCTAACTGTGCTTACACTGTCACACTGAGGCGTGTGGCACTGTTGCTCACATGTTGCTTCTGGCGCTGGAAGGCCTGTGGCGCTGCTGCTAGCATGGTGTGCCTGCACTGGCACACTGAGGCCTGCTGCGCTGTTGCAAGCATGTTGTGCTTGCACTGGCGCTGGAAGGCTTCTGGGGTGTGGAAGTCCTTGGAACAGAGGACAGGGTCAGAGACCTGCCCTCTGTTCTACGGCGAAGGATTTAGCCCCCAAGGCTGGACAAAAGAACAGAGCTGTTGAAGGTTCTCTGGAAGCCACTTGTGTCGAGCACGCTGCTCTCACTCATTCCCCACCTGTTCTAGCCTGTTTTGTTTTCATGGCCTGATGGTACTTGTTGCGACCACAGATGATGCAGCGCGCATCAATGCAACGCAGAGCGCGAATGCGCACACGCGTGCGCGCGCGCTCGCGCACACACACACACACACACACACACACACACACACACACACACACACACACACACACACACACACACATCGCAAAAGCAGGTTACCATTGCGTTCATCGATGTGGTGGGCTTCACAGACATGAGCGCCCACTGGCCCTCCAGCAAAGTGGCACAGGTAACCTCAACCTATCTAATCAACAAACCAGGGTGGTGCAGATGGAAAGCATCAATCTACATCCTTCACAGACATGAGCGCCCACTGGCCCTCCAGCAAAGTGGCGCAGGTTACCTAGCTCAACCTAGCTATGTCAACAAACCAGAGGTGCAGGTGAAAAGCATCCATCTGCATCAACAAGCCAGTGCGGTGCAGATGAAAAGCATCAATCTAACTCCTTCAAATATATGAGTGCCCTTTGGCCCTCCAGCAAAATGTCACAGACGGCCTATATTCATCCTTAGGTCACAGATGGCCTACATTCATGTCACAGATGGCCTATATTCATTCATCCTTAGGTCACAGTGGCGCAGGGAAACTATCTGTCTGTGTCCTTCAAAGGCATAAGTGCCCACTGGCCCTGCAGCAAAGTGGCACAGGGAACCAGCTGGAAGATTACCACTGTGACCGTAGTCGGTAGTTAGGTGGTGCACTCCGCGCATGATTTGTAGCAATGGAGACGCCCTTGGCATGTGTGCTTGGGGTATTTGGATGGCAGGTGTGGGTGGGGGGGGGGGTGGGGGTGTGAGCATGCGTGGGTGCGTGTGGTTGGAGTTGGAGTGAGGGGTTCGGGTGTTTCCTTCCTTGGAATTGACTTAACAACTGATGTCCACTGGCATGACTAAACTCATGCTGACACATCCATGCTTCAGCTTTGGCTCGGTGTGCTACTTTTCACCATCACAGCCTTAACCTGCTGACCTGGGCGCGCGCTCCACGGTGTGCATGTTGCTGATTGTCCTGTGTGCTCAATGGTGTGCGTAGATGCTGATTGACCTGTGTGCTCACTGGTGCGCACGGATGCTGAATGACCTGTGTGCTCACTGGTGCGCACAGATGCTGAATGACCTGTTTGCGTCGTTCGATGACATCTGTGACCGTCACGGCGTGTACCACGTGGATACCATTGGGGATGGGTGAGTGTGTCAGGCGAGTGTGCCAGGCAAGCACACTGAGCGTGGCCATCAATGTCACAAGCGTGTGTGTATATGTGCGTGTGTGCGTCTGCGCGCTTGTGTATGTGTGTATGCTTATGTGTGCCACACTGGGTGGCCATCATTGTCACAATTGTCTGTGTGTGTGCGTCTTATGTGTAACACTGAGTGGCCATCATTGCCACAGGTGTCCTTTTGTGGAGCTGGGAGGCATGCTGCATGTGCGCTGCAGTCAACACAGGGGTGCACCTCATGTACCGTTTCCTGATTGTACCCATACATTCCTAGCCATGGCAGTGCTGAGGCCTCGTCAGCCTCAGGACACACAAGCTGTCTGCCTTGTTTGCCAATATTTGCATCAACCATAGCATGCATCACTCCAGTCCAAGTGGGAATGAGGGGTGCAGGGCTGGAGCTCATGTCGGTGCTGAGCTGTTTTTGTTTTTTAGGTTTTGGCGTCTTGGCATCATGTAGAGGGACGTGTCAGGTTGCTTGAGGCGTTTGGCCATTGGCAGTCTGTGTGTGTGTGTATCTGTGTTGTTTACGTGTGTGTGTGTGTGTGTGTGTGTGTGTGTGTGTGTGTGTGTGTGTGTGTGTGTGTGTGTGACCAAGGATGTGGACATTCAAATGCCAAGTTAGTTCAAGCCAGCGTCAAAGAATGGTGCTGGCTCTTCTTTGTTTTCCCAATGGTGGCACCTCCAGAGTCTGTGCACTTGCACACGGTCCACATAGTCAAGCACACGGTCCACATAGCCATGCACTTGCACAGACTTCCCTGAGGGTGGTGCTCACCTTCGCACATGCTCATACACACACCACACACACCACACACACACACACACACACACACACACACACACACACACACACACACACACACGCATGCACACATGTGCAGGTACATGGTGCTCTGTGGCCACGATGGTGAGAGCGACCACACCCTGCGCCTGCTGCGTACAGCACGTGAGATGATCGCGCTCACAAGCTCACCCCTGCCGCATGGAGAGAGGGTGCGCGTGCGCATCGGCCTCAATACAGGGCCCGCTCACAGCGGCGTGCTTGGCACCAAGCGTCTCAAGTACACCGTCTGGGGGGACAGGTGTGTGTGTGTACGTGTGTGAAAAAGCGCCCATGTGTAGGCATGAACGTGAGGGTATAGAGCATGCACGCATGTGAAGCACATGTGTAGGCATGTATTCCACATAGAGCATGCACGCATGTAAATGTGCAAGTGCTTTGGTGGTTGCGCAGTGTGCAGCATGCTCGTACAATGCCTTTGCGTCCATGCATTCTTTGAGTGCCTGTGATATGCACGCATTTGCTCCTGTCACTTGAAGAGTGTGATTTCCAGCGCATAAAGAGCCTCCACCCAAAAGATGGCGCGGCCATGTGCTGCTGTCTTTGGGTGGTGCTGTCCCTTGTTGAGTGCCACCTTCCTTTTGTCCCTCAACTAGAAGGTCAAGGGCCCTCTCTAGTTCTACAGGAGGGCCACCTTGCTAAAAGCATTGCAAGTGCGTGCAAGCATACAACACTGCAATTGCGTGCAAGCGTACAGCACAAAACAAATGCGTGCAAGCGTACAGCATTGCAGATGCGTGCAAGCATTTGCGAGGTAGAGTGAGACCTGGAACGCATGATTGCAACGCTCAGTGCCTGCCCTTCACTCCATTTGCCTCTTCTCCTGCTACGCCTTTGCAGTGTCAATTGTGCCAGCAGGATGGAGTCAACAGGTGAGTGGAGTGGGGTAGAGGCTGATGGGGGAGGAAGGGAGGAATAAGGGTGGAGGCTTGTGGGGTAACAGACAGAAGGCGTCAATGCTTTTTTTTGTGTTGAAGGCCTTTGGACAGGTAACCGGAACAGAGCAAAAAATCAATTTCAAGCACAAAATCAATATCTCACCTTTCACAACTGTAAGAGAAAAGAAGACATGCCATCAATTCCGTCTTTGAAGACAAATTTGAAAGGCCCTGCATGTGACTCAAAGCCATCAGTTCATTTTGGAACGCTTTCCACGTTTTATTCCTCCCCACGGTTCCCCGTTCCCTACATCTGTTATCCCACCACGTTGATTTCCATGTTCCCCTCTTTTGTTTCCCGACAACATTTGTTTCCCCGTTCTCCATATATGTTCACCCCCCCAACTGTGCAGGCTTTGCGGGCAGCATACAAGTCAGCTCCGACACCTATGCAGCTGCGCAGGCGCAGATGGAAGCCATGAGCCAAGCTTCAGACCTTGTCTCCTTACATGTGAGTCTGGTGCACCATTTCCCCCCAATCTTACACATTTGGGGTCAGGCTTAATGTGTGAGCTGCGCGAGTCAGGCTGGATGAATTAAGGACTGGAGCTGCAGATTTGGAACGCTTCAAACCTGGTGCCAAGCAGTGGCAAGGCAGTGCGTGGCATGGTATGGGCCACTTAGAACCCGATGCCAAGCGGTGCATGGCCAAGCAGTAGCCAGGCAGTGGCTAGGAAGTGCATGGCAGTGCGTGGCATGGTATGGGCCACTTAGAACCTGATGCCAAGCAGCGCATGGCCAAGCAGTGGCCAGGCAGTGCATGGCAGTGCGTGGCATGGTATGGGCCACTTAGAACCCCATGCCAAGCAGCGCATGGCCAAGCAGTGGCCAGGCAGTGCATGGCAGTGCGTGGCATGGTATGGGCCACTTAGAACCCGATGCCAAGCGGTGCATGGCCAAGCAGTAGCCAGGCAGTGGCCAGGCAGTGCATGGCAGTGCGTGGCATGGTATGGGCCACTTAGAACGCAATACCTAGCGGTGCCTGGCATGGTGTGTGTGCGGCTGAGGCGCACATTCAGTCGTGGGACAAGCTTCCCATACGCGTCCCATTCTCCCCCTGCCTGTGTAGAGCTTGCTTTGTGGATGTGTTCCCAAGCATGTGTGCGGTCCCATGTGCGTCCGAGTGCCCCATTTCCAGGATCCTGCTGAATGTAAGGCTTTTCTTTCAAGTCCTGGCAAGTTTGCAAGTTCCAAGCAATGGGGTGCAGCTGTGCAGAGGGCTTGACCCATTGGCTGAGCCGCTTTTAGCCTGGGAGGTACACACTGCGGGGGGGGCACACAAAAGGTCCATCACTCTGTTCTCACACTCCAATCTGCACAACACAATTGTACTGCTCACAGGGCAAGAGCTCGCAAGGGGAGCGTGATCAACATCGTAGCAACAGCTCTAGAGAGCCCTCCCCAGCCCCGCAGCAACAGAAGGTGGGTGAAGGTTGACCCGCTCTGATATGGTCAGGAGTGTTCCCATGGAGCTCATCATGGTTTGGGAAAGCACCACAAAATACAGCCCAGGTGACGGAACAAGATGTTTTGCTTTTACAAGATGAATTGTGTCCCAGCTGTACGTTTGGGGAGCTGCGCTGCTGCTGGTGGCATGCCACTCAGCTGCTGTGATGATGTGGCCTGATCAGGCTGCGTTGCTTTCTGTCCACATGGGATCGAGCAAACCGGCCTGGGTGTTGCTACTTTGTGAGCTGCAACTCCAAAATGGCAGTAGGCATCTGGGTGCGTGACCTGCCTGCGCCCCCACCATGCACCTTCCACACTAAAGGCTGTGCACCTTCCACACTATAGGCTGTGCACCTTCCATACTAGGCTTACATACTATAGGCTGTGCAGCCAATGAATGGGGACACTTCCACCCAGAGAACTCGGCAGGTTTCACCTTCAAGAAGGAGCCAACATCCTGCATAGCACCGCTGCACAGCCAATTGAATCATTGGCAGCATCAGGACGCACCCCTTATTGCTGACGCTTGTATGGCTCATGTCATATGTGTCAAAAAAGTCAATTTGAAATCATTGTGTGACGAAAAAAGGGTGTCAGGTTCCTTCATGGGTGTCGGAAGCGAGGTGGATTGTGCGCGTTGTCCTCACACAGGAGGGGTCTCATCGCTTGAGTGGGGAGCAGGAGACCAGCAGCACCAGGAGCTGGCACACTAGTGAGAGCAGCCGCAAGGAATTCGACTTTGTGCCCCTGGGGGAGCGCACCATCAAGGGCAAGGGGCTGCTTTCAACATTCCTGGTGAAGGTGAGGAGATCCAATTTGTCCAAATGCGGTACTGTTTTGCTGGGCAGTGATGCAAGGGCCTCATGCGTTCGGTGCATCGGGCTTGATTTGAAGCACACCGTTGAGGGCAAGGGCCTGCTTTCCATGTTCCTGGAAGGTGGAGTTGAGGACGTGCCTAAATAAGTTTCACTGCTCAGCAGGGCAGTGATGCAAGGGCTTGTGTCCAGTGCGTCAGGATTAATATGGAGCACACCATTGAGGGCTTGCCTGCTATCCACGTCCCTGGTGAATAGACAAGAGAAGACTTTGCAAGTCATGTCCGGCAGCGTGCATGAAGGAAGGGCTCACTGACTAGCAAGGTCTTCACCTCCAAATCTCTGATGAAGGGAGGGGTTTTGTTTTCAACTGTGCTGTGTTTCCAAAGGAGGGCATTATATCAAGGGCAAGGGCTTGCTGCCTGCAACCTGGTTTTCCTGGAAGGAACCTCTGGGGTGTTGTTAGTCTTTCTGCAGCAGAATGCATCCAGCTTCAACTAGGGTATGCGATTTTGGGGGGAGCACAGTTGCTATGGAAAGATTGGGGTGCTGACACGTCCAGGGAAGAAGCAGAAGGGCCAGAGAGGTGCGAGGAGGTGCACAGGAAAAGAGAGTGTGTACAACAAAAGCTGGAGATGTATGTTCCTTGCCTGCATGCTTCTTCCTGTCTGGTGTGTGTGTGTGTGTGCGCGCGTGCGTGTGCGTGTGTGTGTGCGTGTGTGTGTGTGTGCGTGCGTGTGCGTGTGTGTGTGAGTGCGTGCGTGTGTGCGTGTGTATGTGCGTGCATGCATGCCCGCTTGCCACCTCATGGGTATCTGACTCTGTACGTGCATGTACTGTGCAAGTTGTGCAAGTCCGTACTTGGCCACTGCATGACATGTCTGCACACACTGGCGTCTTGTGCCGAGATGGAAAAGTGTATGCATGCCCACAACCTCCGATGCATGCACATTTGTGCTACCCTGCAGGAGGGAGACTGGGAGTCGGCACTGAATTCCTATCAGACCATACAGCAGCAAGCCTGGAGCCCTACACCAGGTAATAGGAACGTGCACTGCATGAGCATCCTTATTTGGCCATGGCATGCCCCACAAAGCTTGGAGCTTCCTATTCAACCATCCAGCAGCAAGCATAAAGCCCTGGGCCAGGTTTAGGGAAGTGCACCACGACGGTTCCTGGGGTATACGGCAAGCACGATCTGGCACCACACAGCACCTTCATGGCGCTGAGCATGGCATGCCACTGTTCAGCATCCGGGGGCATGCATCAGCAGAGAGAGCTTCCTAGCATATGCATGCACGTTGTTTAAAGGCACACACACGCGCGCACACACACACACACATACATACATACATACATACATACATACATACATACATACATACATACATACATACATACACACATACACACACGCACATGGACGTTCATAATATTGGCACGAACTTCATCAAAGAACAATCAACCAGACAATGGAAGGCGCGGAGCTAGAACAGTATCTGCTGGCCCTGGCTGGTGTCCTGTGCATTGAAGTGAGCAAATATCAACAAGCATGCATTGAAGCAACTTTTAACCCGGGATGCACACATGCTAATCATGCTTCTGTCTGCATCCTTGAGCTTTGCCCAGCACAGCAAACGTCATGGCACTACAAGTTTGGTGCTGTGTGCAAACTAGAGTCACAGCACTCAGTGCACTTTTAAATCTTGGCGCTGTGTACAAACTTGCAGAGGGCTTGAAAGCGCACCGTGCGGGCTTTGAGGAGGGATTCCGCTCTGGAGTGGATGCTGCCAATACCAGGGCTCTCACAAACAGGTGGGTGTGTGCGTGTGTGTGTGTGCGTGCGTGCGTGCTTGCGTGTAAAGCCATGCAAGCCTCAAGTGTTAGGTTCGTGACGCGTGTGCAGGGCAAGCCTGTGGTACACCAAGTGCCGAGGGCGCCGCAGCTTTGAAAACGCACCATAGCTTGAATCCACGTGTCCTCTCAGCTGTGTCCTGCACACCATGCAAGCCTCAAGCGTTCGGTGCCTTGTCGCATGCAGGGCGAGCCTGTGGTACACCGAGCGCCGAGGGCACCGCAGCTTCGAGTACCCGACCTCGCAGTCGGCACGGACATCCCCTCTGGGCCCGGGCCCCCGAAAAGCGCCCTGGCACTTTGAGTCATGGAGCACCCGGGCCTACCCGCACAGCACCCCCATCTTGCCCATGTCCAAGCATGCCCAGGCGCACCAGGGCACCACCCCTGCAAGCCCTTGGGGCACCCCCTTGCCTCCAGCAAGCGACCTCGCCCCCTCCATTAGTGCCAGCAGCTACCTATTCTACCCCAACATGTCCTCCACCTCCGCCAGCACCTCTCGGAGCATGCCCCTTCCCATGTCCCTCAGCAGCCCCAACCAGCTCCCTGACGGCCTTGGGCAGCCAGGGCGGGCGGCTAAGGAAGCGAGGCAGGACGCAGGCGCAGCTGCGTGCGTGGAGGCGCCAGGCGACGTGGGCACTGAAGCGGAAGGCGGCAAGGAGGCTGGGACTCAAGCCCAGCGCCTGGAGGGTTTTACATGGCAGCGTAGCGCAGCAGGGTCAGCCCATGCAGGTGAGGGCTAGAGTCAGAAAGAGAGAGAGAGAGAGAGAGAGAGAGAGAGAGAGAGAGAGAGAGAGAGAGAGAGAGAGAGAGAGAGCATGCAGTTAAGTTTGTCTTGCTGCAACGGTAAGGGTGAGAGCGAGGGGGTCAAGCTATGCTGGTGAGAATGACAGCATTCAGGTGAGCAGGAGAGCGGTAGGGGTGAAAGCAAGGGCTGGAAGGAGTACAAACAAGCAGAGCTAGTGAGCGATTTTTCAATCCTGTGGCGGCCAAGATGGGCAGTGTTGCCAGAGTGATGGCCACACTTGCTTGAACGCGTGGACACTCCCATTAAGGAAATGATTACTCACATGCACACGCACATCGTTCATGCAGCCATCGGTGCGCTGTATGACACACCTTAACCTATTCAGGCTCCCTGAGCAGTGGCAGCGTGCTCCGAGCGCAGCGGCCAGACCACCTGCACCTGCACTTTCTTCCACCCAAGACCACCCTGCCATCAGTGCGCTATTTTTCATCCCCCCCTCCACGCAGGCTCCCTGAGCAGTGGCAGCGTGCTCCAAGCACAGCTGCCAGATCACACCTGCACCTGCACATTCTTCCACCCAGGACCACCCTACCATCAGTGTGCCATGTTTCATCCCCCCCTCCATGCAGGCTCCCTGAGCAGTGGCAGCGTGCTTCAAGCGCAGCGGCCAGACCACCTGCACCTGCAGTGGGCCAATGTGTTCCAGGTGCCCACGGCGGCAGGGACGACCGCATGGCGCGTACCCCCTGAAGACGCCGACGCAGCTGAAACCGGCAGGTCCAAGTCGCTTCCCAGTGCCATGAGTGGGAGTGAGGTGGTGGATCTAACAGCAGCTGCTTTAGTTCCCGAGGGAACAGCTGCTGCCCGTGCCCACCGGGAGCCAGGGAGAAAGTCGAGAGCAGGAGGCGCCGCAAGTGGGGGGGGCCTGGTTGAGAGCAGCGAGGGTGAAGACGACAGCCGGGTGCTTGAGGGAAGCTCAAGTGGCAGCCTAGCAGCAGCAGCAGCAGCTGCTGCAGAGTGGCACCAGCAGGTGCAGAGGCAGCAGCTGCAACCGCCGAGCAGCGACAGCCAGCTGCTTCAGCGGCAAGCGCAGCTTGCGCGGCAGCAGCAGGAGCAGGAGCAGGCAGCCCTGGGGCCCTCCTCACATCCGACACAATGCCTGCACATGCACAGGTAATAGAAGTACATGCACCGCCCGCACATGCACCGCCTGCACATGCACAGGTCAAAGGGAGAGAAGAGATTCTGCCAGCCAGAAAAGGCCGCGTGCATTACAGAGGTATTCCCTAAGTAGCGAGCTAGCAAGGGCTGTGCACAAGTTGACACTGGCGCAGCAACGGTCGCAGTTGCAGGAACAGCCTTGAGCGCACGTGCAGGAAGCATATGACTGACTGCCGTTATTATTACTTTTTCTGGGCATGCAGAGCTCCCAGCCGCTCACTGACAGCCCCCCAATTTGAGGTAATCTTGGGCTCTCCAAGCTGGGGCCCCCACACGCGCCCCTCATCTACCTCAGCAGAGGCGGACATGAGGGACAAGACGGGCAGCAGCCCCAGCAACAGTGGCAGCTTATCAGCTGGCAAGGAGGGCAAGGGGGGCGTGCTGTCCCGTGTCAGTGGCATCTTCAAAAAGCCCAACACGCGCGGCCGCCCGTCTTCAAGCCAGCATGCAGCCTCAAGGTGGGTACATGTCCTGTGTACATGTGTGTACTGGTGCATGTATGTACTGGGTGCATGTTTGTGCTGGGCGCATGCATATACTGGGCGCATGTATATACTGAGTGCATGTGTGCGCTGGACGCATGTATGTGCTGGGTGCATGTATGTGATGGACGCATGTATGTACTGGGTGCATGTGTGTGCTGGGCGCATGTATATGCTGAGTGCATGTATGCGCTGGACGTGTGTATATACTGGGTACATGTACGTGCTGGACGCATATATGTACTGGGTGCATGGTTGTGCTGAACGCATGTATGTACTGGGCGCATGTCCCCTGCCTCAAGCGCAGCCTTTCTTGGAGCCAGCATCTGTCCTCAAGGTGGGTGTATGTACTGAGTGCATGTGTGCACTGGGCAACCTCTATCTTTTGTGCGCATGTGTGTACTGGGCGCATATCCCCTGCTCTGCCTCAAGCACACCTGTCTTTGAGCCTGCATGCGGCATCAAGCTGGGTGCGTGTACTGGGTGCATGCATTTGCTGAGCGCACGCGTTGACTGGGCAACATGTATGTGCTGGGCGCATGTCCTTGCTCTGCCTCAAGCGAAGCCTCTCTTGGAGCCTGCATGGGGCCTCCAGGTGCATATATGCATAAATGCGCTGTTGCGCTGTGTGAGCCGGAGCGTCATCCTCTTCGCATTTCTGTGTATTCAACGGCATCACCACCCAGGCAACTCTCACCTGTGATTGCCCCAAGCCCTTGGAAGCTCTGGTCAAACACGTGGCATACTGCGCGTGCACGTCATCAGAGGTCACTCGGCAATGCAGCAGTCACACTTTTGTTGCACTGGTGGCACTGCTTGGCGTGGGAGGGCCACATGCCGCCTCCTGCTGGTCTGCGAGCATCGGCACATCACCCGGGCCCTCTGACGCGCTACATGGTCTCACCACACAGTCAAACTGCATGGTCTAAGTGCATGATCTCACTGCATGGTCTAACTGCATGGTCTGCGCTTCATGCCAGGGAGGCAAGCATTGTTGAGCCAGTGTCAGTACCTCACTCGTAGTCTCACTACATGGCCCTACTGGTCTGGTTGCATGGTCTAGCCGCATGGTCTAGCTGCATGGCCGAAGTGCAAGGTCTAAGTGTATGGTCTAAGTGCGTCTAATCGCATGATCTGCACTGCAGGGAGGCCAGCATGGTTGAGCCAGCACCAGTGCACGGGCCAACTGCATGGTCTAGGTGCATGATCTAAATGTGTAGTCCAACCGCATGATCTGCACTACAGGGAGGCCAGCATGATTGAGCCAGCACCTCGCTCGCGGTCGACTGCTGGCCCCGCTTCGCGCCTGAGTGTGGGTGGGCAGCAACATCAGCAACAGCAGCAGCAGCAGCAGCAGCAGCAGCAGCCTGCGGCGCCGCCGCTTGACAAGAGCAAGCCACAAAATGTGTTCAAGTGGCTAAAGCGCAAGGTGGATGGGGGGTGAGCAAGGAAGCAGGTGCATCGTGTCAATAGCCGCAGTTTTGCAGATGTGGGGATTGGGAGCTGTAAGGCGGAGAAGCTGGGTTCAGAAGTGGAGAGCCATGATTTGCAAGTGTTGTGAAGAAAAGCAGGGCGGAAGCATGGAGCTTCAGGTAGAGAAGCTGGGTTTGGGAGTGGGAAGGGCTAGATGGCGAGGGGCTGTGCTTAGGAATTGATGGATGTACGCATGTGTAATGCGTCTGGTCTCACAGTTGTGGTTGTAGAATGACTCTCCTCATCTGCCAAAGTGGGTTCGCTTCACTCACCTGACTTTTAACAATACATGCGTTGCGTTGCCATTCATTCTTGCTTAAAAATTGAATGCGACATGCCGCTTGATGAGAGAGGAGGCAGCAGCTGCCTTGTGTGAGGGAATGTAAAAATGGGATGTGGGAGGGGGGGAATAGCATTGGATGTCTCGCATGTCATGATGAGCATCTGATGCTTCCCATTGGAGGCACGCAGCTAAACGTGATGTACAGTCTTCATATGTCTAAACCTAGTGCACTTTTGAGGATGTTTTGCTTAGCAGCAGTTGCCTCATGTGCTAAAAATTGCCTTGAATTTAATGCTTGCATGGCCATGCCTTTTTGCATAGAACCGCACGACCATGCCATCAGAACACCTTAGAAGTCTATCTGTGTCTGCAGAGCTTTTGTTGATCATGCCAACACTGACCCACATCCTTTTTGTGCTTGCTCCTGGGTACCCTTGGGTGTGATCCTTTTTTATCCTCCATTTAATAATCCTGCGTGTGCGTTGAATGTTATGACTTTGTTGTTTTTGTTGGAAGTGATCTGCGAGTGGAGCTGGCTGTTTAGTTGGTTTGTGCCTAGGTCAACACACAGCTGGAGCTGTTTAGAGAATGTGCCTTGCATTTTCTCTTTATGTCCCTGTAACCTTGTGAAAATCAGCCAGCCCGAGTCAAACATGCCCATCGTGGAGGAGACTTACCCAAAAGGTGCTGCAGTGTCACCATGAAGTGGTGTATCATTTACTCAACAACTTCCTTTGTAACCTGTCAGTCTCTTACCTGGAAGCCTCGGCTGAGCTGCCTGATGGCTGTGAGCCTATGCTCCAGTTACTATTAAATTCCTTCGACCTTCTGGCTAGCATAGGCCGTTCTGTCTTCTTTTGATTTCAGCCCGGGCGCTTGGTACTGTGGAATCATGGTCTGAATGCTGTGCCTTCAAGGCAAGGAAAGGGTCACGTTGCTGCACCTGCCTACGCAGACAGCGTGCCTTCTGTGCCTTCAAGGCAAGCTCCTTGTTGAGCTGAGCCCCGAACTTAATATCTACCCTAGCATGGAGAGGTGGCAGGTTTACTGGTAGCCAACAGTCACTGCACCAGGAAGGGTTACAAGGGTTACAAGGGGGGTTGGCCTACAGCCCGAGAATCTGGCTGATCGGCTGCTGGTGAAACACTCTCATCCAGCATCAAAAATTGAAACCAGTTCAGACAAAAATTTTGAAAATCTGTGAGAGTCTTGATTTAGAAAAACATTGACCTCAAGATTAGTCACAACGTGAAAGCTCGCCAAGAAAGGAATAAAAGCAGTGTTTGGAAGCTGGGCAAAAGTGTGTAACGGTTTAAAAAGATCAATGAACAGGTCCTTGTATTTTCTGCGCAGCTCACACAACTCACAGCAATTGCAGTAGAAAAGAACATGTTTCTCGTCCTGGACTTCAGCACATCCACACTTATCACAAATATTTGAACCACCCAACCATTTACAGGACTCGACCTTCAAGCAGTGGGCACGAAGCCTAAACCTACTCACATTCCTCATGACTCCTTTATCCAGATCCTTAAATAGATATGATGGGGTTCAGAGGGGTGTGCGTGCTGTTTGATTCAAAGGTTTCCACACCAATGATGGTAAGTCACTGCTTTTCTGTTCACCTCTCGGGGACTTAGGGCGTCTGCTTCCCTCCAAACCTTTTGCTGTCTGTACCTCAAATACCCTAAAAAATTCTGCATGGGTATTTTGGAAGCACTCAGTAATTTCTGTTTAAACACCTCCTCATTGCGCATGCCATTAAATGACTTAGATACATGTGCAGGCCATCAAGACTCATCCATATCAGCAAGGTGCAAATCTGCCTTCAGCACTTGGCATAATGTTTTACTGTTAGAATTGAGCATATTGTTGAAAAATTTAACACTAGCCCTAAACCAATAAAACTGTAAGGGCTCTTGACCACACTCTCTCAATACTGGCCAGTTCGTGGCAGTACTCTTCACACCTAGAAAACGCCTTAAAGAGCATAATTGCCTTTTTTGCAAATGGCTTTTGAATTCACTGCCTTCAAGGGTTTACAATGGTGGCCTACAGCCCGAGACTCTGGCTGATGGCAGCTGGTGAAACAAGCTCAACCAGTATCAAAAATTGAGACCAAGTCTGACACAAATCTAAGAAGTCTGTATGAGTCTTGGTTTAGGAAAGCATTGATTTCAGAATCAGTGATAGTATGATGGCAAGCCAAGAATGGAATAAAGTCAGCGTTTGAAGGCGGAGCAAACACACGCAAAGTCTTAAACATCTCCTCAAAAAGGTCCTTGTATCTCGTGCGTAGCTCACGCACCTCAGTACATTTGCAAAAGAAAAGCACATGTTTTTCATCCTGGACTTCCCCACACTCACACTTATCACAGATACTTGAACCCCCAAGCCATTTACAAGACTCCACTCTCAAGTGATGAGCACGCAATCTAAATCTGCTAATGTTTCTCAAAACATGCTTGTCCAAATCCTTGAACAGATACGAGGGGATACAAAAAGGAGCACCTCTGGGACCACTCTCAGAATTCCCACACCACTTATGATACGTCACTGCCTTCTTGTTAACTGCACGAGGACAAAAAACATCGGCCCCTCTCCACACTTTCTGCTGTCTGTATCGCAAATCACCAATGAACTCTTGCATGGGGATTTTCTCAGCTCTCAGCATGTTCTGTTTGAACGAATCACCATTCCGCATCCCACCAAAAGCATTAGAGACTTCAGCAGACCAGCAAGAGGAATCAAAAGAAGCCAGACTTAAATCAGCCCTCAGCACACGACGCAAAACTTCACTATTGGAGTCAAGCATGCTATTAAAAAACTTGATGGAGGCACGGAACCAGAAGAACTGCAGAGGCTCCTGGCCACACTCTCTCAACACCGGCCAATTTGTAGTACTGTTCTTTACTCCAAGAATGCGCCTCAAGGAACACAGATGTCTTTTCTGCAATTGACTATCAAACTCACTGCCTTCTCTCAAGTAATGAGTTCCCCACACCTGGCACGCATACATCCCAGCAGGAATGCCATACACCTTAGACAACCAGAGCATAGCATGAGACCTGTTTTTCAGGTCATGACCCTTGGCAAACTCCGGAATCCTTCTCTGTGCAGCCATATAAGGCCGCACCGCATGCTCCTCAGCTACCTTTAAATCCATCTTTTTATCCAACAGCACTCCCAAATATCTGAACCTGTCCTTCTCTGGAAGGACCACTCCATCATACGTAAAAGGATTCTGCAGAGGAGAGAAAGACTTACTGTTGAAGTGCACCACCTCAGACTTAGCTGTGTTTACAGTCAACCCTTTTCTCTGAGCATACACACGGAGTCTGTCCAGCATCTTCTGCATTTCACCAGGGTCATTCGTAGTTAATCCAAGGTCATCAGCGTACATCATGTGGGACACACAATTCACTCTATCACCAGTTACAGCACCCTCAATGCCCTCACTTATCTCTCTGCCCATATCATTGATGTACAGAGAGAAAAGAAGGGGGGACAAAGGACAACCTTGCTTAACACCGTTCGATGGCTGCACGCGCGCCCTTTTCTCACCATCCATTAGAATGTACTCATCATTATCATACATATCTCTGATCACACTGAGCAGAGGAGTCGGCATTGCATTGCGCTGCAAGTGAGACCAAAGCTGCTGTCTGGGCACGGTGTCATAAGCTTGAGAAAAGTCAATGAAAGCAACGTGCAATCTGGAAGAATTCCGTGGCTTCAATTTTTTCGCAGCATGCTTGAGATGCCTCAGAATGAACAGAGGATGCAGAGTGCTCCTTCCTGGAAAGAAGCCAAACTGCGTGTCCGGAATCTTTCCCTTTTTCATACACCAATCTGTCACCAGATTTTTCAGCACATTAGCATAAATCCTATACATTACACCGCTAACCGCAATCATCCTATAATTCCCAGGTTTCAGCACTTCCCCTTTTTTGTGAATGGGGCTCAACTTGGCAACCTTCCAGCACGCAGGCACTTTACTTTCAGTCAGCAACACTTTAAAAAGACGAGCCAACAGAGGTACCAGCACATTTACTTGTTTGGTTTTATTCCCACACTGCACTGGCAAGCACGCATGCTTAAGAAAAGGAATCGGGATCGCATCAAAGCCTGAAGAGGCACCAACATTCAACTTCTGAAATTCACTACCCAACATACCTTCTAACACAGATATATCAGGGATCTCAAACTCATCTGGCTCCGGAGCCCACCCAGACTGCGCGCCCCGCCTGAGAAGGACCTCAGGTGGAAGGTTGCGCCGGCCCAGTGGCACAGCCATATCCCTCGCAGATGGGCGAGACTCTTCAAATGTCCTCTTTGCTCTGAAGTGTTTGTGTAGGTGATCATGCCAAGCTGGAGCAGGCACAGGGGTTGTGTGAGGCTTGGTGTGCTTTTTTAGTAAAGCGTGCACTGCCGGATCTTTCCGAAATAGCCTATTCAAAAACAAATTCCGCAACTGTCTCGCGGGCCTTCGCTTCATCCTACGATTGCACCTCATACTTTCCCTCTTGAGAAATCTGCAAGCATGCCTGGCTTCACCATGCTTCACTGCCTCAATGAAAGCCCTACGCTTCTCCCAACATTCTTCATTGAACCACACAGGGTTTAGAGGACCCTTCCTATTACGCTCACGTTTAAAAACACACTTTGCTCGGCCTGACATGCCCACAGCTCTACTGCTCGCTGCCTGGATGATCAAAGAACGCACACAAAACGCCAATTTATCTACATCCCCAGACCTCTCTGCCTCATCAAATTGATCTCATCAAATTCACTGCCTTCTCGTAAGTACTCTGTACCCCACACTTGGCACGCGTACATCCCAGCCGGAATGCCATACACCTTAGAGAGCCAAATCAGAGCATGTGGCCTATTCCTTAGATCATGTTCATGCACAAATTCCTTAATCCTTTGCTGGGTAGCCATGTACGGCCGCACTGCATGCTCCTCAGACACCTTCAAATTCATGTGCTTGTCCACAAGCATACCGAGGTATCTAAACTGCTTTTTCTCTGGAAGAGCCACGTCTCCATACATGAAGGTAGGCAGAGAAGAACACGACCTACTATTAAAATGCATGAGTAATCTATTCAGCATAACTTGCATTTTCACCTGGGTCATTGTTTACAAGGTTTACAAGGGAACATAACCTTCAGCCAGATAGTTTGGCTGCTCAGTGCGTTGAAAGAAATCCATCAATTCAGAGATAAAACGATAATTGCCATCATCTTGATACTGGAAAAAACGAAACACATCCTCAGAGCCAGCATGGGAGAAATAGAAAGAGCCTTCTTCATTTATCACTATTCTGTGTGCAGAATGGGTCATTGGTAGTTAAACTCAAGTCGTCTGCATATAGCATGTATGAAACGCCATTCACTCCATCCCCTGTCACAGCACCTCTGACACCTTTACTAATATCTCTGCCCATATCATTGATGTATAGAGAAAACAGGAGAGGGGACAGGGGACAACCTTGCTTGACTCCATTTGTTGGACCCACACTTGCCCTTTTATCCCCACCCAACGGAATATATTCATCATCCTGGTGCATTTCCTTAATTGCCCGGAGAAGTAGTGCAGGCATGGCAATGCGTTGTAGATGGTCCCGAAGTTGCAGACGGGGCACAGTGCATTTGAAAAGGACGTGCTGTTCATCCTGCACATTATGGGCGCGTTTACAATGGCGGATTAAGGATTAAGATTAATTAAATTAAAATCAATTAATCCGGTTGTACATTTACAAACGTGGATTAATTACCTGGATTAATGCCGGAAAGTGGATTAAGAAAACCATTTTTCTTAATCCTGCCCCCCCCCCAGGATTAAGAAAAATAAAGGTGGATTAAAGGCTGCAAAAACCAAGGAGCTCCTCCAAAGGACTTCCTGTGCCCTCTAGAAAGGCCTGCATGGTGTATCTTGGCCTGGATGCGCGTCCTGCCCACACTCTGCCCGCCTGCGCTCCCCCAAGTTGACATCACAGGGCGGCAGCAGGAGTCCACAGAGCACTTCAGCACTAGTGACTGGTCTCCAGAATGTAGCACAGCAGAGCATCTCCGCCTAGAAGTGCGGTCAAATTTCAGGGTGACCGTGGGTGTTGTAAACGCGAACTGGATTAAAGAATTTAATCCGGATTAATTGAAATTTGCAAAAGGGATAAATTTCCTTAATCCTAATCCACCATTGTGAATGCGCCCTATATTGGGCATCACATAGATCACAAGCAGGGGAAACAGTGTCATCCCATATGGCCTGCTTGGCTTTCAAGGTATGGACACGAAGGCGAAATCGAGTTTCACTGTGGACAATGTGATTGGGAAAACCCAAAAGTATAAATATCTGGGCAGAATATATGGAGGAGAATATGTAATGTGTGCAGGCTTGGTTAACCAACGTTGGGAGAGCATACCAGTGATGATAAGTAATTTTTTTGCTGTTTGTGTCTCATGGGTCGTGGCCAGAAAATTGTCTCCAATATGCGAGATGGCGAGACCTGAGATCCACAATGAGCCTCGGGCTGTAGGCCAGCCCCACTTTTAACCCTTAAATGATTTTATTCCTTTCTTGGCGAGCTTTCACTTTTTGACTGATTTCGAGTTCAATGCTTTTCTAAATCAAGACTCGCACAGATTTTCAAATTTTTTGTCTGAAATGGTTTCAATTTTTGATGCTGGATGAGAATGTTTCACCAGCAGCCGATCAGCACAGTCCCCTCACTGGGCCAGCTGTCGGACCGAAGTCGTTTGAATGTGGTTTCTCGTGGCACACTGCACCGTTTGGGGAGATGGAGGCACCGTTGGAAAGCTCAGAATCTCAGCTTTCTGGCGGTATGATTGGTTTTCAGATACGCTCACAAACGGGGCTGCTAGGGTCGAAAGAGCGTGGACTTTCAGTTTAAGACAGTGGCTAAGACAGCCTAGGGGGTTTGCTGCGTACCTGGGTGGCGCGATTTAATAATAATATGTAGAAAAGCTTAAATCCTGGAGGCGGGACGCGGTGGTGGGCCAGAATGGGCAGTAGCCGTTGTGCCATGCTCTAACTGCCAGGCCAAATTTCACCCCTTTGGACTACTCAGATGCCTGCAAAAAGCACACCAACAGTCTCCTGTAAACAAGAGCTTTCCATAGGGCTGATAAAACTAGGTTAGGGGTGAGACGGGGCCGCAAGATCTGGCTGTGGGAATTCAACTGCCTGCACAAATATCACCCCTTTGGACTACTCAGATGCCTGCAACAAGCACACCGACAGACTCCTTATAACAAGAGCTTTCCGTGGGGCTGATAAAACTAGGTGTTAGGGCTGAGATGGGGCAGGCTACGGGCTCTCAAAGTGAGGTGCTATTTCGGTGCTTTTTGCAGGCCCAGCGGTCCAGGAACTGCCTTGCACAACAATGAGCAGTGCATACCATTGCTCATATCTAGAGCTGCCCAGAAAGCCAAAGACCTCCGTGAACAGGTCAGAAATGAGGCCGGAAACCTCCATTTTCCTCACAGCCTTTCCTGAGCGACAAAGTTGTAGCTTATAATGCGATGATTCTAGCAAAAAACTTTTGAAGCGATTTGGTGCAGAATTGGGGCAGATATCACATTCAGGAACCTGTTTCGGCACGGGGGGTGGCCCAGTGAGGGGACTGTGGCCGATCAGCCAGATTATCGGGCTGTAGGCCAACCTGTATGATAATGATGAGTACATTCTAATGGATGGTGAGAAAAGGGCGCGCGTGCAGCCATCGAACGGTGTTAAGCAAGGTTGTCCTTTGTCCCCCCTTCTTTTCTCTCTGTACATCAATGATATGGGCAGAGAGATAAGTGAGGGCATTGAGGTTGCTGTGACTGGTGATAGAGTGAATGGTGTGTCCCACATGATGTACGCTGATGACCTTGGATTGACTACGAATGACCCTGGTGAAATGCAGAAGATGCTGGACAGACTCCGTGTGTATGCCCAGAGAAAAGGGTTGACTGTAAACACAGCTAAGTCTGAGGTGGTGCACTTCAACAGTACGTCTGTCTCTCCTCTGCAGAATCCTTTTACGTATGATGGAGTGGTCCTTCCAGAGAAGGACAGGTTCAGATATTTGGGAGTGCTGTTGGATAAAAAGATGGATTTAAAGGTAGCTGAGGAGCATGCGGTGCGGCCTTATATGGCTGCACAGAGAAGGATTCCGGAGTTTGCCAAGGGTCATGACCTGAAAAACAGGCCTCATGCTATGCTCTGGTTGTCTAAGGTGTATGGCATTCCTGCTGGGATGTATGCGTGCCAGGTGTGGGGAACTCATTACTTGAGAGAAGGCAGTGAGTTTGATAGTCAATTGCAGAAAAGACATCTGTGTTCCTTGAGGCGCATTCTTGGAGTAAAGAACAGTACTACAAATTGGCCGGTGTTGAGAGAGTGTGGCCAGGAGCCTCTGCAGTTCTTCTGGTTCCGTGCCTCCATCAAGTTTTTTAATAGCATGCTTGACTCCAATAGTGAAGTTTTGCGTCGTGTGCTGAGGGCTGATTTAAGTCTGGCTTCTTTTGATTCCTCTTGCTGGTCTGCTGAAGTCTCTAATGCTTTTGGTGGGATGCGGAATGGTGATTCGTTCAAACAGAACATGCTGAGAGCTGAGAAAATCCCCATGCAAGAGTTCATTGGTGATTTGCGATACAGACAGCAGAAAGTGTGGAGAGGGGCCGATGTTTTTTGTCCTCGTGCAGTTAACAAGAAGGCAGTGACGTATCATAAGTGGTGTGGGAATTCTGAGAGTGGTCCCAGAGGTGCTCCTTTTTGTATCCCCTCGTATCTGTTCAAGGATTTGGACAAGCATGTTTTGAGAAACATTAGCAGATTTAGATTGCGTGCTCATCACTTGAGAGTGGAGTCTTGTAAATGGCTTGGGGGTTCAAGTATCTGTGATAAGTGTGAGTGTGGGGAAGTCCAGGATGAAAAACATGTGCTTTTCTTTTGCAAATGTACTGAGGTGCGTGAGCTACGCACGAGATACAAGGACCTTTTTGAGGAGATGTTTAAGACTTTGCGTGTGTTTGCTCCGCCTTCAAACGCTGACTTTATTCCATTCTTGGCTTGCCATCATACTATCACTGATTCTGAGATCAATGCTTTCCTAAATCAAGACTCATACAGACTTCTTAGATTTGTGTCAGATTTAGTCTCAATTTTTGATACTGGTTGAGCTTGTTTCACCAGCTGCCATCAGCCAGAGTCTCGGGCTGTAGGCCACCATTGTAAACCCCTTATTGTAGGCCAACCCCCCTTGTAACCCTTGAAAGGAGGAAAAAGAAAGAAAAGAAGAGAAAAGAAAAAAGAGAAACGCCACTGGCAAGGAAAAGAGTAAGCTTGGAAAAGAACGCACTCTGGCTAGAAAACATTTTACATGCATCATGTATTGTGGGGGAAGCAGAGTCTGGACGTCCAGGTAAGAAGGAGAGACTGCATCAGCCAAAAAGCTGCGTGCAGCAAGCAAAGCTTACCTGACACCAGACCGCGACGAACATTTGTTACCTTGTCTTTCCAGTCCAAGTGTTCTTGAACATATTTTTTGGCCAGGTCTAGAAACAGGCCTCAGTGTTTCCCTCAACTGCCAATGTAGGCGAAAGAAAAAGAAAAAGAAAAAGAAAAAGAAAAACTACGTAGGCAGAGAAAACTCTCCCTACATCAATTAAGGAAAAGGAGACACATTGGCTCCGAAGAGCCTTGAGTCCCCTCCACCACAAAGATTTAAAACAAACAGAGTTAATGGGGGTCTGGAGGGTTACCGGAGGCACCTGGCTCCAGAACCTGGCTGTGAGAAGTGTTTTTGTTCTCAATAGCACGCCTAGTGGTAACAAGTTTGTGAGCATAATGAACAGAATGTGCATGCAGATTACGAGCAAGTTTCAAGGCACGCTGTTGGTCAAGTCCTAGTTGTTTTAACTGGTTTAAAGTATGCTCCCTAAAGCAGGTCCCACCGACACCCAGAAGGATGGTATGCAGGGTAACAGCTTTAGCAGAAATAAGTCTGCAGAGGTCTGCGTGCTGCTGCTGTGCCGCCACCAACTGTTGTCCAGGCCTCGTGTCTTCACAATACTTGATTTCAATCAAGTGTACATGGCGCTCGTTGACATTCAATTGGTGGGGTTGTCGCACACGGTTAGAGCCACTGGTCCTCTGTGTTGGTTGTCTGCTGCGTAAAGCATAGTGTGAACAGGAGGAAGAAGGAGAAGAAGAAGTGGGTTTGTCTTGATAAGGAGTAATCAGTATAGCATCTGGACGGCTAGATTTGAGTCTAGATCTCTTGGGAAAATTACGTGGAAAGAGGTAAGGGGGAATAATTCTATTAGATGCATGAGCAGGGATTTGGAGGTTGTGCTGCGCCAACCTATCATCATTTCCTATGTCCGTGTTAACCAAACCTGCTCCCCAAGGGCTTTTGCTAAGAGCTTTGGTGATCATTCTTCCTGCAATATTGTGGCGTTCAGTTTTCATGCAGGAGATGATATGATTTTGGCAGCCAGAGAGCATGTGGAGTGCACTGTCTAATTGATGACAGCCTGGGAGAGGGCAACTTGGGTCAGTGGATCATTTAAAGCGAACTGCATGCTTTTGATTATAAAGGGTGCCTGTGCGATATTGGAGGATGGTGCGCTTCATAGGTGAGGATATACAAGGCATGTTTCTAAAGGCATTGCTTATCTTGTTTTCCACGTGTGGTAACAAGTCTTGATAGTAGGAGTAGTAGCCTGTTTTGGAGTTGGCATATCCAAGCCTGTGTTTTGTATGCATGTGTGACTTGAGAGCATTTTGAAGATTGGAAAGGTAGGTGATTTTAGGGTTGGGAGCGGGAGCTGTTGATGTGCCCGCAGCATGTTCTCTTTTTTCCTCCTTGGCTAACCAAAATAAATGAGAAAACGGGTTCCCGCCAGGACCTGCACAGGGGATCCCAGTATCAGCCATGCTGTTATTGGCTTGTTTTGCCTGATAGTTAGCAACAGCATCAGCACGTTCGTTACCAGCAACACCAGAATGAGATTTCACTTTGTATACACAAATGTTGGTTTGTGAGTTGCTAATGAGGGTAGATATGGTTTTTAGGACATCCCCTTGAATGTGTTGTTTGTGTTTCTCCGGATAAATAAGTTGCTTACGTATTTGATGAAGAGAGGTGAGACTGTCTGTAGCAATGTGTGAGTAGGAGTGTGTGATGGCAGCAGCGATTGCTGCCAGTTCAGCTCGGCAAATAGTGTTGGTAATTCCAGCACCGTTGGGCTCAACAAATTTGATGTTGTTAGTGAGAGGGCAGTAAACACCTGCTCCAATTTCTTGTTTGCCATTTCTGGTATGACAGCTGCCATCAGTGTACGCCCATGTCCTCCAGTCTGGGACTTTGAGAGCAAGGGAGGGATTGGATTGGCTGGGCACAGAGACTATCTCATAATTGTATATGAGTGGGCTCTTTAAAATTTTGGAAACTTGCAGTTTGTCAGAAGGGAGGCGCTTACATTTCTCGAATCCAGGCATGACAGCATGCATGGAGTTGAGAGTGGCATGGCTGCTGACACGGCGCAGTTTCCACTTGGCTTTTGTATACCTATTTATATCACTCGCCAGGCTCTGTAGCCAAGCTGAGTTATGGTTGTTTAGATGGACCCTTGCAGCAGTGTTCCAAACCGCAATAATTTGTACGTCCCAGGTGTGCTGAGGAAGAGGTATTTCTTGGTTGGGGCATGATTGGGGGGCATCATAAGCAAGGTTGGTACGCGGGATAGTACCAAGTTCGTAGCAGAGGTGGGGGAATGCAGAAATGAGTTTGGAGTAGGGGTTAGTTATCATTTGTTTTCCCCAGACAGGGAGGAACATGAAAGTAGCAGTGGCCTCTGTGTTGAGAATGGCTGAGTAGATAGCATGACGCAAGGCCTTAGTCATAGCATCCTCGGCGTAAATGGGATGGCAGACAGAGAAGCCTGAAAATGTGGAGGAGAAGGCGTTATGATGGGCACCAAAGAGAG
Organism: Dunaliella primolecta; assembly: GCA_914767535.2. Lineage (NCBI taxonomy): Eukaryota > Viridiplantae > Chlorophyta > Chlorophyceae > Chlamydomonadales > Dunaliellaceae > Dunaliella > Dunaliella primolecta. The sequence goes on from OU611755.1 coordinate 11,059,933, forward strand.
TGTCTCGGGGGTCATTGCTTCAGTAGTGCTGGTATTGTGGGTCGTGATCCAGCGGGGAGGCCATTTTTTCTTGAGTTACCAGGGCCCAACGCTGGAGGGCGGTATGGATGTGGGTTGGCAGGGCCCGCGAGAAGGAGTCTTTAATCTTTGTGCTAGTGTACTTGTTTTCTAGTACAGTTTTGCGAGCAAGGAGCCCCTGCATCTCAGATGCAAAGCTAGTAGGAGCAGGTGTTATGGCTTCGTGCAAGCCCGCAAGCTTGGTCCTATAGAAAGCCTTATAAAGAATTTGGAAGCGGCTAGGGGTTATCATCCCAACACATTTACCTTGTGTGTTATAAATGCAGGCCATGTGTGATTTGTAAATTTCCGGGAGGATGAGGGGAGGAGGAGCACTAGGGTGGGGGCTCTGTGATTCAGTGTCTATTGATGTTTCATTAGGTTTTTGTTTAACTGTGTACTTGACAAGGTCAATTTCATGCAGCCAGAATTCACTGCAACCAGTGGGTTTTATGTCTACTTGTGGGTTGGTGGGGTGTATGTCAAAGGTTACTTTATTGCGCAGTATTGTGTCAAGCTTCTGTTTCCAAGTGTTATTCGCATCAAGTTTATCAAATCCTTGCCTCTCAAGGTTGGAAAGAGTAGAGTCTTCTGTGGGTCGGGAGAGGTCAGGTTCGCTCTGTTTGGTTTCAAATTCAAGCAGACGCTGCCGGAATTCAGGCCAGACCTCTTTAAATTCCTCAGGCTCCCAGGAGGGCATCCAAGTGACCCTTATGAGTTCTACTTTAGACTGACGTTCTCTGTCAATTTTCTGCGCATTGTTTAGGTCTGCGCAGGCAGGACATGCCCATGTGTCAGCTGCATCAATCTCTTGTCTTTGCCCATCAGTGAAGCATCCAAGATCTTTCATGCATTTCCAGTGGTACGTACGATGGCATACATCACAGATATACATATCAGGGTACGGTGGTTCTGAGTTGATAGGTTCATAACCACCATGGTAATTGCATATTTGGCAGCAAGCGCACTCAACATCAGTGCGAGCAGCAGGTAGGGTAGTCGCATGCTGAAAGCCAGCTTTTTGGAATAAAGGCAGGGCCCACTCCTCAATAATCATTGGGGCAAAATGGGTGTGGTATTGCACTTGGTTATGGACGAGGGTCCTCCTTCCGTCTTTTTTATTAACGGTGCAGTTTCTCCAACCATCTATATGGCTTATGTCAATATCATGGTTATATATGATATTGATGGCATGGCTGGCTGAATTTGCTTTTATAAGCTTTTGTACCGAGGTTTTCTTGTAATCCCAGACCTCAGAGGCTTGGCATGGCGAGCTGAGGGGGTTGATGGCAGGAGGGGTGAGCTCTGTCTCTATATGAAGCATTTTTTTCTTCTTGTTTTTGTGTTTATTGATTTGTGTATCCAGGCTGTTTGGAGTGTTTGAATAGGTAGGAGGGCTGCAGGTGTTGCCTGTCTGTCCAGTATCTGTCGTGCATGGGGAGTTGGGCTGTGTTGGGATAAAGTTAGCAGTGCTTTGGCTGGCATTCGCTCTACAATAATTCTGGCTAAGGGGTTGAGACATCGGCGTGGAGGTGTGTTTCTTTGTTGAGCGTGTGCGCTTGCTGGGTGGCCCTTCTGTAGGTTGATCCTGTTGAGTGGGCATCATAAAGTTTGCAGTATTTTGCGTTGAGGTATGAATTACTTGTGTAGGAGTGATACTCGGCCTAGAATTGGAGCGAGTTCTTTTATTGGGTGGCTCTTCTGTGGGTTGTGGTTCTTTGTCAGTTATTACTTCCTGAGTAACAGGACAAATTTCTTGTGTAGGAGCGTTCTGTGTAGGGGCTGACAAGGTGGTTTGGTCACGTCTGAGGCGACGTCCCGTATGTTCATGTCTGTAGTGGGATGTGGAGCGAGGTTGTGGTGATGGCACTACTTGTGTGGAAGGGGTTCTGTTAGGTTGGGAGCCTGTAAGAGGGTAGGTATGAATCGGGGTAATTGGCTCCACATTGAGGCCACTCACATGTGTGTTTTTGATAAGGCGGTAATTAGCGAGAGTGTTAGCTTCGGTGTTTTTGTAGGCAATGATATTTTGGATGGAGGATGTACTTAACTCCTCTTCCTGGGGAAGGTTTGCCAGAGCTGCAAGTCTGTTGAGTGCTATTTTACATTTAACGTTGACCTTGGAGTATTTGGCTTGTAGCTGAGCTACTGTTATGATGTGAGTCTTACATGGAGATGTGAGTTCATGGACTCCATTAATTCCAAGGCCCATTAGGGGCTGCATTATGCAGGTCATGAGGGAGGAGAGGTTGTGGGGAGGTGGTTTATGCAGGGAGAGGGCTTTATGGATGAGGTCTAAGTCCTCACCGAACAAAATTTTCTCGTGTTTCATGAGGTGGAGCTTACTAGAGTGGATACTGATCAATTGGCGGGCTCGCATGCAGAAGTTGAGTTGGCGTCTTATGTGCAGGTTGGTTCCTTCTCGTTTGGTAAGATAGGCTGAAGATGAGAGCTTAAGGTCCGCTATTTGCTTAGTGAGGAGGTTGAGGCTTATGGTGCGATGTCTAATTGAGGGGTCCTCTAGGCTAAACGTTAGAGCAAAAGCTAGGCGTCTGTGGTATTCAACACAAATTGAGGTGCGTCCTAGACCAAAGTTGTCAGAATCTTCGCGGATCATTGCCGCTGCTGTGCTGTTCCAGAGTTTGAATTTATGTTTGATAACCCTGTCTATCATAGTGTCCCAAATGATGAGGTCTGCTGGTGTGCAGGGAGTAACTGCAAAAGCATAGGCAAGGCTAGGGATAATAGCTGTACGGACAATGTTAAGTGTTTGGCGTGGGGAAGCATAGGAAGAGTTGAGGTTATCAAGCTTATTTTTGAGGTTACAGGTCATGCGTTGGATTTGATGCTTCCAATTTAAGTCCATGGAGATATGAACTCCAAGATAAAGGAAGGGTTCATTTGATGCAAGAAACTGAGCCTTCTGTCTTTGGATTTCTATTTTTCCTTTGAGTTGTTGACAGAGAGCTTGAGAGGGTGTCACTCCATTTTTATCTTTTCCAGGATGGCTGTGTAGAATTCCCGTTGCTTTTGTTTTGCTGCCAGAAATAATGAGTGCAGCCCAGTCAGAATAGAGAGTGAGTTTTCTGGCTTGCACCTTGAGGTCCTGGATTGTGCTAGTGGGGCAGAGAAGGTCATCTGCAAAAGCAGCGCTGCTTAGTACATTAGCAAGGTGAGTATCAGTGGCGTTTTGGCCTGGGATGCAGCCATGTTTATAACCGCGTCCTCCTACATGTAGCCATCTTAAGAGGGGCTCCATGTAAAGGAGGAAGAGGAAGGGAGAAAGCGTGTCTCCTTGGATTGTACCTCTTTCAACAGGAATTTTTTCAGTGCTACGTCCTGAGGGCAATTTAACTTGGGTGGTGGCGCTTTCATAGAGATTTTTGACAGTGTCAATAGCATCAGTGGGGAAACCCAAGTCATACATAATCCAGAGCATTCTGTAATGGTCAGTAGTGTTGAATGCGGAGGTGAAATACAAGGCGATACAATGGTGTTACCTTACAATGGTTACAATGGGGGGTGACCTTCAGCCAGGTCGTTTGGCTGATCAGCTTTTGGCTGGCCACAGGTTACAGGAAAAAGAAGGCCTTCAGTCAAAACGTGACAGCCAGCCAGAAATAAATCCATAAGGATGGGATAGGATAGAATAGGGTTACATAGCTGAACCTGCCTACAAGGGCAGCTTAGCTCAAGCAAAAAGGTGCCTGTTACCGTAACAAACCAATTGTGTGTACAAATGTCAACTGGAGAAGGAAGCAAGTCTTAACGCTGAGTCCAGAAGTGTCAACTTATGAAGAATCTTAAACTTATAAAGAACCACACATACTGTCACTCTCCATGATACAAGCATGCAATAAGTCCATAAGCTCCTTTCCTAACAAGCTAGACACAGCTAGGCTTGGAGTATGGGTCTTCCCTTAGACCTAAGGTACCCTTCAACCTAAGCTAGACACAGCTAGCCTAGTAGAAATCCAGAAACAGAATTTACAGAGATCTGGAGGGTTGTCGGCCATGCTCAATTTGCTATACACCACAAAATCTTCTTACTTGCACATGGGGCTCATGCCTGCTTTGGATACACACTTGGGCATGTGAGAGCTATAGCTCACGCGCAGTATGCAGTGCTTGCTCTGCGCAGGATTGCTCAAGAAGAAAGAACAAAGCCTCCAGGCAAAACGGCTGACTGCTAGCCTGCCCATTAAAAAAAAGGAGTCCATGTAAGAAAGGAGAAAGCTTGTTGTTTATCTGATTCAAGGTCTTCTCCTCAGAAATGCACATGGCGCTCATGCCTGCTTTGGATGCACGCTCAGGCATGTGAGCTATGACTCAGGCAGTATGCAGTGCTTGCTCTGCGCAGGTGTGCTCCACGAACCTATTCCTCAGTTAACAGCTTGTAAGAAAAAGAAAAAGAAGAAAAGGCCTCCAGTCAAAGCCACTGACTGCTAGCCTGCTCATGAAAAAGAAGGAATCCATGTTAGAAAGGAGAAAGCTTGTTTTCTATCCATGATCTGTTCCTAAGAAATCCAGTCCATCCAGCCTTCCTGACATGCGCGCATCAAGACGTGCCCAGCAGCAGCATGACAAAGAAAAGGAAAACTATGTCGGCGGAGGAAACTCTTCCTACAGCAGCATGACACCACATCAGGCCCTACTGGGCACACCGAGCATCATACTGAAAGTGCGCCTGACTTCTTTGACATTAGCTAGTGTGTGAGTGGGCGACTGGCTGGGACTGGCAGGCTGTCCCACGGATGTTCGAGAGCTATCCTGCAGGGGAGCCCCTTGCTGCTGTGCTGCGCGCCTTTTCAGTAGCTCCTTCCACTGCGGGGCCTGAAATGGGAGGGCACGTGTGTGTCCTCAGGTCAAGACGTAGCTCTCCTTGTGTATTCAGGCCAAGAGCTCTCATCCTTGTGTGTGAGTCTGACTGAATGAGGCTACACCAGCCAAGCAGTGTCCCTCCCTTGTCTTTGTATGTGGCTTTGATTGAATGTGGGTGCACCAGACAGCCAAGCAACATCCTCTCTTGTCTTTGTGTGGGGCTGGGGGTGGGGGTGGGGGGGCTGTCTTTCAAACATCTTTTTGATGCTGGGTTCTTGCCCCTGCTTCACCATTTCCCAGTTACTGACATCATATCATGCCACATTCAAACATCAGCCTTGAGAGGTTGTCAGGCATCAAACAGACATTGAGTGCGCACAATCGCCATACTGCACAAATACAAACACGCACCCGTGTTCCGGACCAGGGCACTGCCACGGTGTTTGGAATTTCGGCCTCTATCATGCTCTGCATGGATCTGCTAGCAGGTCCTGTGGCTGGTTGCAGTCCAGGGTCGCCAAAGCCAGCAGCCCGCAATTCACTTTGAGAGAACCCCACTGTGTACAACTCCTGCGCCCGGTGTGTGTGTGTGTGTGTGTGTGTGTGTGTGTGTGTGTGTGTGTGTGTGTGCGCGCGTGTGTGTGTGTGTGTGTGTCTGTGTGTGTATATGTATGTGTGAGTGTATGTGCGAGTGTATATGTGTGCGCGCGCACGGGCAAAGTTTTTATGTTTTGATGTTTGCATCTGGGCAACAAAATGAAATGACACCATCACTAAATGTTGAAGTGCCTCAACCTCAAAATCTCGCCCAATAAGGGGTCAATATCAAGGAGACAACCAGTCATTCGTGAGGTTATGAGGAATTGGTTGAGGCCGCATTGCTTCTCACAACAGAGATCGTTGCCTTTAAAATTAAGGATCTTGATGTGCTCACCATCAAACTGAAACCAGCTTGCTTCAAGATCCATGGGTTAGCAAAGTTTCCTCCGTAGGCCACTAGTTCTGAGGCGCAGTACCCTGCCTGCAAATGTGTGAAATTTAGTAGAATAGCAAGTCAGTAAACAGTGACTGTCAGTAATTAATGTCTTTTATCTCTGGACAAAAGCATCTCTAGCGGGCTTCAAATGGCAAAAGCTGCAACATGTTCTTCCCTATCTTGCAAAGCTGCCGCAATCCCCGGAACAAGCTTAAAGAGACATGGAAATAGCTGCAGCATTCTCTGCCTTACCACACGCAATTGTCGCAATCAACCAAATAAGCTCTTGAACGCTTAGCAACAACAGCAGCATTCTCTGCTTCACCTCACGCAGCTGCCGCAATCCCCCAAACAAGCTTCAAGATACATGGCAACAGCTGCAACATTCTCTGTTCTACCTCGCGCAGCCGCCACAATCCCCGTGGGACCTACTCAACCTGCTCTTTCATGTTTGTCCCTGGTATGTCTTCAGCCTCTTGATCACCCTTAGCAATAACCGCAATAGTTCCTGCTTTACCCCGCGCAGCCGCCGCAATCCCTGTGGGCCCTGCTCAAGCTGTTCTTTCAAGTTCGTCCCTGGTACGTCTAAAGCATCTTGGACACCTTAACGATAACCGCAACAGTTTCTACTCTACCTCACGCAGTCGCCGCAATCCCCATGGGCCCTGCTCAAGCTGCTCCTTCAGATTTGTCCCCGGTACGTCTAAAACCTCTTGAACACTCAGCCCAGCTTCCCTGCAAGGTGTATGCTTTGGAAGCATGCTGTAAGATTGGACCTCAACTTCTGCACAGGTCTCAGGTTGTTCATAAGGATGTGGTGACCAGCAGTTCAAAGCAGGCCTCCATGTTGGAAACAAGCATTGACTAGCTAGGTGTTGATGTACATTTCTAGAATCTGCCAGCTCCATATGAACACGCCCATATTTCTCGCATTCTTTCCTTGCTAAAAAGTGGGAATACACAACATACATATACATGTTGGCCAACCTTACACATTGGCTCACTAGTGTGACTTTCCGCGTGAGAGCGGATGAGCAAGCTTGCACACAGACATGGCCCTGTGTAAGGGGCCTGAGGACACAAGGAGTCTGCATCAAGTGAAGGGGAAAGAGCTGAGCACATGTTCATGGGCGACAAAGCGGGTCCTCATCCAGTAGGCACTTGGGTAACTTGATTTGGGTGTCCCTGGCAACTTGTTAGAAGCATGAGAGTACCTGAGCTCTTTCAAATTGAGTTTTCCGGCCTCAACAGCTGCATCCACAGGGTAGCCAACACGCAAGGCATCCGCCACAGAGAAACCTGCACTCGTGTGCAAGCAGGTGCAAGGAGTGTTTGAGGTTGCTCATTCCTGCATCAAATACGGCACACAAGGCATCAGACACAGAAAAGGCTGCACAGGTCAGCAAGAGCGGCAACAAGCAGGTGCAAAGAGGACGTTCAAGTGCTCTTTCCTGAATATAGCCCTCCATGCTAGCATCAGACAAAGAAAAAGCTGTGTGCACATTTGCAAGCAGGTACGCAGGCATGCATCAGAATGCTGTCCCCGCTGTATCAAACACCCAGCTTCATGGTCCTGGTGTGAGGCCCCTACATCAATTTTCCTGAATATCACAGTGGTCATTATAAACTATCATGACACTTTCAGCAGCTTTCTGGGGTACATGCTTGGGGCCCTTTCCAGAAAGGGGATCCCCAAAGGTCCCATGGGCTCATCAGTCAACCAGCTCAGCAAGCATCTGTGAGCCTGCAGCCCTCTGTACATAAAGCGTACTTTGCAGCAGCGTCATGTGTGCTGCATAACCCTGCACGTACGCACGCAGCGCGTATGTATGTGTATGCGTGAGTGTGTGTGTGCGCGCACAGCAAAAAACAGCACTGCACAACCCCACCTTGTTCAAGCAGCTGCTCTACACTTGTGCCTCTGTTTGTTAGCGCGCGCAGCCCTGCGCAGCTTTTGGCAGGGACAGCATCTTGAGCGCTAAGGGCTGCGCTGGCTGACACGAGCGCCATGCGCACGTTGTGCTGGTTGATGTTGAGGGAGGCGAGGGGCAGGACCTGCAGGTGATGGTGTGTGCCAGGAACTTGACAAGCGAGGTCAATGTTGGGGGAGGCAACTGTAAGTCAAATCAAGACGAGACAAGACAAGACAAGGCAAGCAAGACCAATGTTGGGGGAGGCAAAGACAAGACAAGTGAGGCCAGCATTGGGAGAGGCAAAGACAAGGCAAGCAAGGTCAGCGTTGGGGGAGGCAGAGACAAGCCAAGTCAAGGCAAGCAAGGCCAATGTTGGGAGAGGCAAAGACAAGACAAGCGAGGCTGATGTCGGGAGAGGCAAAGGGTAGCATTTGCAGGAGATAGGGGTGCAAGACAGCGAGTTTGATGCTGAGGAAGGCAAGCAGCAGAATCCGCAGGATATGCAGTTGAGTGGAAAAAAAGGCAAGATAAAGAAGGAGGTGTGCCGATGCTGTCCTTCATACAGTGGATGAGGCCACAAGGAAGGGGGCAGCAGTTGCAGGGGATGGGATTGAGATCATCATGCAGATTATGGAATAATGGCAAAGGGAGCCCGATAGACTGTCTTTAGCAACCTGTCTGAAAGCTCTGTGCCCTGTGAAAAGGGCCAGAGTCGAAGGCCGCAGCCTGCAGTGCAGGCCCTATGTTGTTTTGACAAGAGGTAAGCAAAAGTGGCAAGGACGCGCTCAGATGCGGTGTGATACAACTGTTTGAGTGCGACAAAGGGGGGATGCCATCACCAATCACCTAGGACCTGAGGAGGTAAGGCCTGCTCACGCACGGCTGCCCTCTCCTTTCACACCGGTGGCAACCACCCACAGCACTTCAACATTGCTCAATGGAGCGACCCAGGGGGCAAGGCCACAACAACAGATTTCTGACTGTTTTCTGGCAGGATGCAGTCTTTTTAAGTGGTGCAGCGTGGCAGCCTTTTAGAGAGGCCCAGCATGGCAGCATTTTCCAGAGATGCGGCATGGCCGTCTTTTTCAGAGGTGCAGCATGCCAGTCTTTTTCAGAGGTGCAGCATGACAGTTTTTTTGAGAGGCGCAGCTTGGCAGCCTTTTTGAGAAATGCAGCATGGCAGTCTTTTTGAGAGGCACTGCTTGGCAGCCTTTTTCAGAGGTGCAGCATGGCAGCCTCTTTGAGAGGTGCACCATGGCAGGGGCGGCCTTTAGATGGAAGCATGGTGGGGCGCGTTGACTTACTTTTTTGTTGGTGGTGGCAAGCAGGGCAGCCAAATCAATGCGCTCCTGGGGCTCCAGCAGTGCAGTTCCTCGGTAGATGTCCTCCAATCCCACGCGCTGTGAGCACCAGCACGCACATCCATGAGTAGTGACGCTGACAGATGCAAGGCGCCAAACATTTGTGAGTCACGCTGACAAGTGCAAGGCACCAAGCATTTATGAGTGACGCTAGCAGGTGCCACTTTGCACCGAGCTGCACCTGGACCCTTTTGCCCCTTCCCTCATGTCAGCGCCACCTCTAAGGGGAAAATTCTGAAAGTATTGCGTGGTTCCAGCAGTGCTGCAAGCAGACATGGAGGCGTTTGAGGGTTGGTTGGCTGACTCTCCTGCAGTGCAGGACCTGCACTCTGACAGGGTGAGGCTTAATGGAGTGACACTATCTCACAAGACTCCGACAACAGAGCACCGCATTTTTTCTTTGGAAGCACGTTCCGCGGCAGCTATGCGCATTGTATGCATGCGTCGAGTACCCAGGCCTGAGGTTCCCGGCAAACCCAGCGGTGCACACCGCCCAGAGTTCCCAGGCAGTATTCATGTCCCGAGCATGCATCCCAACTGCAGCAAAATTGCATTTGCACCACATGCACCTGCATGCTACTCGCTAGTAGAGTGGGGCGGGGGGGCCACTTGAGGCAACCGCAATGCACAGGAGGCAGGAGCTGCAGGTTGTAAGGGGAAGGGCTTGCATCGCATGCAACTCCATGCCAGAGGTGGGGCAGGGGGCCGCATGGAGCAACTGCAATTCACAGGAGGCAGGAGCTACAGCGCTTCATCTGCTGCAGCACTTCCTCTGATTAAAAGTTTAAAAGGGAAGGGCTTGCCTCTGATGCACCTCCTTCATCTCATCCCAAGCACCACGCTTCTGATGCTTTCCATTTTCCAGCACCAACCAGGTTTTTCAGTTGCAAAACCTTACTACTTTGTAGAGGCCCTCTGTACGCAGAAAAAGGCTATGGGAGCTTAGTAGAGGCTCTCTGTCGGACTAACCCTGGAACCTACGCCTACTTTTCATGACGAAATACAGATTGCACACGGTATGTGTAGTCAATTTTACGGCAAATTCTCTGGTACATTCAGAAAAAAGTGAGAGGCATTTCCACCATGGATATGAATGTGGGCGTCTGCCGCACGCACACAATGCAGCAAAATCAAGAAAAAGCAGCATTATCAGGCAAGCAGCAACCGTCTTAGTTGTCTTGCACTTCAGCACCTTTTCAGACACATGACATACAGTAGTGTTGCGAGTGTACAACTCACCTTCTGTTTGTTGATACGCTCATCCATGTCAGCCAGGAAGGTCTGCCAAGCCTCTTGCTGTGATTGGGCAAGCAAGAGGGAAAGAGCAAGGGAGCTAAGCCGCAGTATTATCAGTGCCATTCCATGCTTTCCAAATTCAAAGACCACAAGTTGAATCAACCAGCATTTCAATTGAGACTGTGGATGCATTTGTGGGTCCTTCCAATTACCTCGGGTCACCTGATCACTGCCTAGCATAAAAAAAGATAAGGACCCCACCCTGCTCATTGATCAGGCTGTACATGGACTTCTTGTCCACAGTCCACCCCAAGAGTGCTTTGCGTTTACAAATTGAGTTCAAAAATGCCACCAGGCCACAAGAGTGCTTTGCGTTTACAAATTGAGTTCAAAAATGCCACCACGCCACAAAAGTGCTTTGCATTTACAAGTTGAGTTCAAAAATGCCATCAGGCCACAACAGTGCTTTGCATTTACAAATTCAATCCAAAGATGTCGTCAGGCCACAAAAGTGATTTGCATTTACCAATTAAAAGATGTCGTCAGGCCACGAGAGAGTGCTGATGTGGCCCGGTGGCATCTTTGAATGAAAGTGCACAGCACGCTCATGGACTCATGACATCCGCAAGCAACCCTCACCACGGGCGTCTTCTTGGGCTTCTTATCTTTGTTCCCGGCCTTGGGGTCATCTTTTGGAGCCGCCGCCTTCTTTTTCTTGCCCTTCTTGCCCTTGCGTGCCAGTTTGGCCAGTTCCTTGGCCCTGGCTTCATCTATCATCTGCATAGCATGCCCATTGTGCATAATTTAAGCGGTTGAGCAGTTCAGCCAACTCCTTGGCCCTAGTTTCGTTTAGCATCGGCATAGCATGTCTATCCTGCAGAACGGAGCGGATGAGAGCCTGCGCTTGCCCACCACAACCGGAACCGACACTGACAGAGGAATGAGCATGCTCCAAGAGGATATGGAACGGCTTGCAAGTCAATGATCCTCTAATTATGGATCATTTTCTGACAATTGGTCGATTCAGTAGCCGGCAAAGGGATCCTGGTGGCTTCCTTTAACACATGCCCACACCCACACCCACATATCTGAAGGGATTGTATAACGCAGCCCATAATCCTGATGTTGACCACTGTGCTGCACCTGCCACACTGCCAACTCACCTCCTGCCTCCCTTTATAGAAGTTCGTGATGAACTTCCTGAGCACTGCGCATACCAGTGCAGCTCGTTTGTGCAGCCGCTCCTGTGGTAAATACAAAGGGACACGTTTTGTCGAACCAGTTTGTAAAGGCTTTCTAATGCTCATTAAGGGTTGTGCCTTCTGATGTCATTAGAAGCCGTCTCCAGTCATTCAAAATGATGCATGCTTACTGGCGAGTCCAATTATATGTGAAATTATGCACGCTCAAGCTGAGTTGCTGCAGCAGCATATGGATTTATGCACACAATAAAACACACACACACACACACACACACACACACACACACACACACACACACACACACACACACACACACACACACACACACACACACACACACACACACACCACGGCACGCACGCACGCATGCACACATACTTGCAACTGAAGCTCCTTCTCTGTGGCCATGAAATCGTTCCCATACTAATCAGAGCTGAACCGGTTAAAGGAAGCAACTACACGTTCTCCCTAAGTGTTACAAGTCACATCCTCTAAGCATGTCCACCTTCCTCCAAAGGATACCCACAACAATTTACAATACAGTTTTATAGACGGGAAAATCAGCATACACGTGTTTGCGCAGAGATCTGAGTTTAGGGTTTGATGGCACGCGCAGGAAGGTCTGATCCTTAATTTGACCCTTTGACCTGGACCTGTCACGAAAACTTCGTGATTGCGTAAAAACAGGTATGGCATCATCAAGTGTGCCTGCTGAGCCAGAGGCGCAGCACAGGCCTGGTAGTAGCCGGTATCCCACCTTCACCCGCCCGGTGCCCTACCCTGCGGAGCTGCTACCCGTGAGACAGTCTGTACAGGTGAGACTCAATCTTGAACATCATCGTCGTGGCGTGCAGGCCGGGACGTCGAGGAGGGGTATGTTTGGTCGTCTCGGCTGGGCCTCAGCTTCACCGCAGCTGCTGCATCCCTTTCAAACATCGGACCCGCCCCCTCATCATTTGCCTGTGCTTGATTGCTGCTTTGCTGGGCAATGGGCAGCGTAGGACAGGATGCTCATGGTCTCCCGGATGGCCATTCCTGAGTTTGCATGGAGACAGCAGTGAAAGGGAAACAGGGCACCTGTCAGAATGGATTGTGGCCAGTGCTAGTCAATGGCATGCATCTACAGGCACAAGATGCCTCAACCTTATTGGGTTTTCACCTCGCAATTGCGCAAACTTACACAGGCTTATGTCAACGCAAAGATCCGTCAATTTGGAGGGGCCTTCGCTCAGGTCTTGGACCTGCAAATGGATGATGCCCAGCTAGAGGTAGGCCATGGTCAAGGTCTTTGACTTGCCACTTTAACCCCCTGGACAAGTAAAGGACCTTCCATGCTGAAGGCATTCAAAGGAAAATGCACTAATGCAAGCATTTTTCTTGCGTAATACCATAGTAGCTAGGTCTGCTACCATGCGCACAACCATAGATGAGATGTGCATGCTTTGCCCATAAGTGTCCCTGATCTTTTTCGTGGTGTTGTCCTTCCCCTTAAGTTTTGGTATGCCTCCATAACAAACATGGCAAGGGGTCCCCATTGGGACAGGCTCCACTTTGACCATGGAGACCCAACTGTTAGGTGGGGGAGTCATGCACCATCGACCCCCCTTGGAACCATACAGGAAGCCATCAACAAGGCTGTTGCCAGCCTGGGCGCCAAGGAGGTCAGCCCAAGCCGCACACTGCGCTTGGTGCTCCGCCATGACTGCATGAGCACAGGCTGTGGGGAGCCCAGTTGCCTGCTATGCCAGTTCAACCCCAGCCGGCTTTGCAAGCGTAACCTCAAGAACAAGTACCTGTGAGTGCTAGTCCATGGCCCAGCAGCATCATGCTCACGGCAGTCTGCCTCGCATGTGGACAAATGTGCGTGCGCGCAAACGCTGGGCTGCGTCTCAAACACTGGTGTGTGTGCATGCTTGATATTGTGCCATGGTGCCCTCGAGGTGCTCGCTGTGCGCAGTCACACTTGTGCTCATGCTGCATTACTCATCCCCCTCACACGTTCATCATTTTGCACATGTGTGTGCATGCTGCACTACACAGCCCCCTCACGCGTTTCTCATTTTGCACATGTATGTGCATGCTGCACTACGCAGCCCCCTCACACGTTCATCATTTTGCACATGTATGTGCATGCTGCACTGCACAGCCCCCTGACGCGTTTCTCATCATGAATGGATGGTGGTGGGCACATTGAAAAGCTTCCGGGCACGAGCGAACGCTGTGTGCACTGGGATGGATCCGTACATACACGCTCACTGCTTATGACACAGCTTCCCAAGCTTATTCTCTTTCTTTGCTGACCCTGCTGCTGAGCAGCATTGACGACCACATCAAGGCCAAGTGCAATGCCCCCTTGCGCGTGGAGCTGGTGGACGAGTCTGGGGCGTGCGTGTTGGAGGGCTTGCCCCCGGGCATGCAGCTGGAGGTGTGTGTATGCATGTGTGTGTGTGCGCGTGTGTGTGCAACGTTGGAGTACTGTTTGTTACATATGGACCTGTGGGCTCGGGCGTGGACTAGTTTCCATGGAGCACACCACGCGGAAACGCTGGAAGCACTGTTGTTAATGCTTGATGTGACATCTTTCTTACTCTTTCAGCCACACACATGGCAAAGAACGGCTTTCTGCTGCAGGTCATAGTATAGGCACCAAACGCTCCTAACAGTCCTCTCAACTACAAGGGTTCAGCACTCTGCCCCATGGAGGGCACTTGGTGCTGCTGGTGAGCTTGAAACTGATTCCATGCTGGTCCACATGAAATGATGAGCCCCCTCAGTTGCTAATAACCGGGGATTGCATCATAAGCGTCATGCCCTGTGCACAAGCCCATCCATCGTTTGCTTTTGTACTTGAAACAGACAAGCATTGCACTTCCAGGTGTTGCTTCTAGACTTTAAACAGATAGGCGTTGCAGTCGCCGCGCAGACTCTGCTGGGGGGGATCAAGCAGGATCAGTTCATCATTGGTCTGGAAATAAGCTGCGCAGGCAGTGAGAACACTACCCACATCAATTGGGGAGAAGGAGGCACCTTGGCTCAAAGTCAGGCTCCCAATCCTATGCCCAAAATGGATGATATACTGCCAGAGTTGTTGCCCGTTTCTACGTGAGGGGTTCCTTAGTTGAAGGAAAGGAGTAGCTTGGCATGATGGGGACACCTGGATGTGGCTCAGGTGGAGCTCTGTGCACCAAAAACTGGCATTTCTCTATTCTGGGCACACTCACTCGTGTTTTGAGTATGCTTCTCTATCAAATTCTGATTTTTGGAGTAGAACGTGTGCCCGATGCCTACACTCCTTGGCCACCCCTGGTGAATGCCACCCTGCTCAGGCCCAAACTGCAGCAGCAAGTGTTTGGGAAGCCTTCTGGTTCCCAAAATATTGTAAGTGGTTTTGGGTTGTTGCGAGGGCCCCTGGTGCTTAGCGGATCTGGTCCCACGGAGAGGCGCATCAAAGCGGGGAGTTCCGGCCCATTGTTTTCCCTAGCCAATGCCAGGATGTCAGCATCAACTTTGATGCCGTGGGCTGCTGGCCTCCCAAAAATGCTTCTGGAACTGACGATATGATGGGTGCCAGGGAGGAGCTGCTGGCCTCCGCAAAATCCCTGGAGATTAAGGCTATAATAATTTTGTCTGTGGACGCACTTCCAACAGGATACAAGGGTTACAAGGGAATAAAGGCCTCAGTCAAGACGTTTGACTGCTAGCCTGTTCATAAATACACATGAGGTCATGAACAAAAAAGGAAGTTTGTTGTTATCCTGGTTTAGAAAAATATTGATATCCTGGGAATTCACATGGTGAATGGTGCCTAGACAGGGCATCCTGTGGGAGACGTGGAGAGGTGTAGGAAAGAGAAGTTGTGCTCAAAAAGTGAGGCATACTTTTGACGGAGAGAGCAGACCTGGGATTCCAACAGGATACATTTTTTTCAATGGTTTTATACAACAGAATGGCCTTGGATGTCCGATTTCTTGCCAGGACAGCTCAATTGGACGGCCGAATGGGCGATCTAGAGGCTGCCACGGACATTTGGTGCCTTATTTTTGATAACTATTCATTCCCAACATGCGCTGTGCTTCAGATGCGGGTTTGCTCAAACTGCTGATAACCCTTGTAAATTTAGAGAGTGTGGAATGAATCCCATCTCTTCCTCCAGCTGGTGCGCCTTAATTTCATAAAACATTATTTCGAAAGCCTTTTCCTATCATGAGCACTCCTCTTGGCCCCATCTCTTCCTCCAGCTGATGCGCCTTAATTTCATTAAATATTATCATGAAGCCCTTTCCTATCATGAGCACTCCTCTTGGCTGACTTTGGAGCACCCCCCAGAACAGCCCCACACCAGCTCGCAGCAGGTGGTCACCTGGGCACTCAGGGCGCATCCTTTGGGTCCACCTGCAGGCTCTGGGGTGCAGCTGGAGGGTAAGGATGCACAGGGAATGAGTTTGGCTGGCTGAGAGCACAAATGTGCAGCAGGCTCCACCAAATGGGACCATTGCAGCGCCAAAGAGTTGCTTTTTTGGTTAGCTTAAGGTGTTATGTTTAGAAATGGCATAAGTGGGCTGTCTGGCAAAAGGAAGGATATCACATAGGGGTTGAGGACCCGATTCAAAGAGCAGGTAGTAATAAGGCCGCTCTGCTTGAGACTCGCCAACCAAAGAGGCTCAGCTGCCACTGTGTGATGAGTGACTCACGTTTTTGCTGCCAGGCCTCAGCTTGCTGCATAGACGTTCACGGGGTGCCCACAGAGGAGCTCAGCCCTCTCTAGCTTTTCCGCGCACCTAGCATGCTCATGCTGTGCTCTTGTAGCTGCTGCCGCTGCTGCTGCTGCTGCTGTTGGGATTGTTGTTGCTGCTGTCATTGTTGTTGCTGCTGCTGCTGTCGTCGTTGTTGTTGTTGCTGCTGTTGCTGACGTGGCTCAATGCCCTGCCTGCCCCGCTGCTGCCCCTCAGGTGCATGTGCTCAACGGCGAGAAGTACCGCGAGATCTGCCCCGACAACGTGCTCCTGTCGCACCAGCAGCTGCGAGCGTGCATCATCTCCCACCACACCAAGGCGCTCCTACGGCGAGAGAATGGCTCTGACGACCAGCTGCGCTGCTTCCTGCAGCTAGAGGTGAGTTTGAGCAGCAGAGAGGCCTTGCCACTGATGTGCAGCTGAATGTGAGTGTTTCGTGGGTGACTCTAGGGCAGCTGGGATGGGTGACGCTGGGGCAGCTGGAGGTGGGTGACGCGGAGGCCGTTTCCTGCTTGAATACTATCGAGGGGCCGTTTTTGGTGGGTTCCTGCTGGCCCGCCACTGCATGCTTTCTACTTGACCTCTTAGTTACAACGTGGCATACACTCTTGTGCTGACCTGTGGGTGTGCTCTTTGCGGTCAGGCTGGGATGGCCACGCGACTGCAGCACCACCACGACGTTTTTGTGGCCGTTGATGGCAACGTGCAGGGTAATAAGGGTCTTGCTGGAGGGGGGGGGGAAGGAGCTGCTGCAGATTTGTGTGTGGTGCTGCTGCCGACGCAGCGGCTTGGTGTGTAAAGTTCGCCCTTTGTGCAAAGTATCTGAGTGGCAGCTGGACGTGGGCAACAAGCTGCAAAAAGTCTTGTCCCCTTGCCCCAGCACAGTCAGCCCCTCCCTCTTTTTGCTTTCAGTCCACTAGCCATGCTTGTGCATTCGTGGTCAGCCATATCATGAGCCATACTCGCGGGCAGCTGTCGTTGAAGCGTTCCCTGTGCTGTGCTGTGTGTGTGTGTGTGTGTGTGTGTGTGTGTGTGTGTGTGTGTGTGTGCAGCCAGCGTGTGTGCACAGTGTGCAGCATGCCAGGCCATCCGCCATTACAACCCGCTGTGTCATCATTTGCTGTACATCATCATGGCTTTGTCGTTATCAATGTGCATTGTCGCGCAGCATGCAAGCAAGGCTCCCCGCCCGTTTAACACTACCTGCATCCCTCATCATATCCGTGCGCGCACACACATACACACACAGACTGGCACCACCTCCCTCAGCGACCTGCAAGTCACCACAAGCTCGGAGGCGCTGCTATCTGGCAAGGCCCCCACCTTCAGGCTGCTTGTGTGGGCGGTGGACGAGCGTGGGGAGCCTGTGAGCAATGTTACCTATGTTGTGTCAGAGAATTTTGTGGTGAGCGGGGGTGGCACAATGCATTTCCGTGCACATACTCACGCTCGTTTTTCGCTTGAGCAACATGTGACTTGTACAGGGAGCTCCCAGATTGCTTGGCATGCGTCTGGCATTAAGGGGTGTGCGTACGTGGGGCTGAGCCTTCGGGCATTGAGATCGATGTGAGGAATGGGCTGAGTGCATGTCAAAACCGGCAAAGGTGTCATGGGTCTGTGACTTTGCACCTGCACGAGTAGTGGACCCATTGTGCCTTGCACGCAACAGTTATGCTGCCTCTTCTGCTTGCGTGTTCTTTTTGTGTGGGCTCACTGAGGACAGTAATTAGCATTCTGCTTCGTAATGACGTGCGTACACACAAAAAGGGCACAAAAAGGAGCACCGCAAGTTGGAGGCTGTGCAGGTGCTTCACTGCCTTGAAGCAGGTCCGGTTTGCACACACAAGCAGCAAAAGCATGTGTACACGCTGCTGCTTCTTTGGGGTTGCAGCTTCCCTCTGGGATGGAAAGCATGCCATTTTGGCTTGGGACTATTGTAGAGGACGGGTTGGGTCTTTTGCAGATGCAGCCTGTATCGTTATGATTGACACATGATCCGGAGGTGCCCTGGCTATAATGTTTGGGCATAGATCTGGAGTTGTGCCTCTTTGTAGAGCGTGTGCGCTTGCTGGGAGGTCCATCTTCAGAAAGCTCTGTTTGTAGGCAGGTTAGCTCTGGTGTCGGGGGCATCTCTAAGCGGGTTTCATAAGTGTCCCTGGCTTCTGGATTCTCATGGGTGGGTGGGTGGCAGTATATTGGATTGTGTCGTCTTTAGCAAGAGGTTATGAGTTTTGCCTCTTTATAGAGCGTGTGCGCTTGCTGGGAGGCCCATCTTCAGAAAGCTCTGTGTGCAGACAAGTTAGCTCTGGTGGTGGGGGCATTGATCTGGAGTTGTGCCTCTTCGTAGAGCAGATAAAGCTGTGGCTTGAAGCACGGCCAGTTTGCGCAAAAGCTGCAAAGCCATGTGCTCATGCCCCTACTTCTTTGAGCTTGCAGCCTCCCTTGCAGATGCAGCTGTGGCTGGCCCTGTGGTGATACGCGGGAGCCGCTTCGGGCGTTGAATACTTAGAATGCACTTGTTGCTTGTGCGCAGGTGGCCACAAAGCGCGTGAAACACGCCATCAAATCAGACATTCCCAGCATCACAGACTCCGTGTCCAAGCTGGTGCACATTGGCAAGGCCACGGTGGAGAAGCTGCACAATCTGAGGCAGGCGGCGAGTGAGGAGGGCTTTGCAATCCAGGTGGGTGTCCAAGCTGGTACAAATTGGCAAGGCCACGGTAAAGGAGCTCCACAACCTGATGCAGGTGGCAAGTGAGGAGGGCTTTGCGGTTGAGGTGGAGACCGTGAAGGGGCTGTCCTGCGTGTGTTCAGGACAAATCTCCCTTTGAGGGAGGCAAGGGATGATCTGAGAATGCTATTAAAAAAGGTGAAAAAGGAGGACACGCATGCTGTAACCTCATGAGCTTGCTGCCCTTAAAAAGGAAGAAGAGGAAGCAGAGCAATGCAAGCTACACCATCCCTCATTCTGTGTGATCTGCAGCCGCTGTGTGGAATTGATCAGACTCTTGAGGAATTGAATAGGGGCAGCAAGTAGGCGCGTGTGATGGATGCAGCATTTTGGACCAGGTAAGGCAGTTGTGCACCTGTGTGGGGAGGATGGCTGGCTTGTGTGTGCCAGACTTCCTCACCCTACTCCTCAGCGTGTGTGCTAACTGCATCTGATGTACTGCGCCAACGACTTGGTTGGAAAAAATTGGGATGAGCAAATGCATCACACCAGTCAACCTTAAAAGGCCTTGATGTTTTTAAAGCAACCATTATTTGATAGAAGTCGAAGTCGGGAGTGCCAGCGGGGCCTGCCATTTTTGTTTCGGGGGGGTGCATTGCCTTTGGGCTGCATGCTGCTCAAAAAGTCTGAGACAACACCATTAAGTGAGCACCAAATCTGCACAGAAAAGCGTGCAACCGCAGCTTATGTGCCACAGAGACCTCAAGAGGTTACAGAACCGCAGCTCATGTGCCACAGAGACCTCAAGAGGTTACAGAACCGCAGCTCATGTGCCACAGAGACCTCAAGAGGTTACAGAACCGCAGCTCATGTGCCACAGAGACCTCAAGAGGTTACAGAACCGCAGCTCATGTGCCACAGAGACCTCAAGAGGTTACAGAAGCAGGAGGCCTGTAGTCAATACTACTGACTGCTCGCCGCAGAGACTGCTGCTCCTGCTGCTGCTGCTGCTGAGGTGGCAGCCTGAAATCATGCTGCGGCTGATAAGGCCTTGCATTTGCAGGTGTGCAAGAGCAGAACTCAGGGGACGTCACCCAATTCAGCCAAGTCATCTGAGCACATGCTCCACCTCTTTGATCTCCAGTTCAGCCAAGTCATCTGAGTACATGCTTCACCTCTTTGATCTTTTTCACCTCAAGCGCGTGCACACACACACACACACACACACACACACACACACACACACATGTGCACGCGCTTGCTTGCTGGCACACTGCAGATCTGTGACGAGTTGAATCGCTTGGAGAAGGTTGGCCAGTTCCAGCAGCTGGTGGAGCTGAGTGAGTTGAATCCTGACCTCAAGCACAAGGTGGGTTTTGCTGGGTAGTTCGTTTAATCAACTTATTGTCGCACAATTGTTCCTCAAGCACAAGGTGGGGCCAAATGCGGGGACCTTCTGCTATTGAGGTAGCTGTAGGTAGCTTCCCGTTAGGGCACCTACACAGATACTATTCTGGAGAGGCTCAGCATGATGATGGCCATGTAGGTGTCGTGGTATTTCGTGCAATGTAATGACAAGTGCTGAAGGTTCTTGAGGGTGAAAGGTCAAATGCGTGTTGACCAAATGGAAAGCAAGATCACGCTGTAGGGACCCGGCCCAAAATTTGTGACGGCTGGTTGGGTGGCTATGCCTATGCGGCTTGCACCTAGCTTGCAGAGCCCCCAAAGTTGTCCAGATGCAAATAGGTTCATTATGCCACCAGGATCCAAGGAGAGGGCTGCCAGCGCTGCAAAGTACATGCCCTATAATTTGGCAGCATGCTCAGGGGGGTGTCACCAGTTCCTGGAACTTCAGGAGCCCACAAGCGCACCTGTGCCTGGTCGATCTACGCCAGGTCGCAATTGGGCAGGAGACCTGTGGAAACTAAGGACTTTGGCTCCAGAATTTGAACTTCCAATAAGTTTTAAGGGGGATGTGTGCCTTAGGGCCTCTGTTTGCTTGCGTCCCAAAAGTGCTCTGAGCATTGTGGGCCACACCGGCTGACAGAAATGTCAAGCAGTCTTTCCCTGTGCTTGAAAGGCGCAACCATTCAAGAATAGTTCTGGACACACATGGGCTTGGTGTGTGGGCTTAGGTTGCTCAAAAGAGGTAAGGAGGGGCAAATGTGTCTCCACAACCTTTTTGAAGATTGATTCATTCTGAGGCCAAAAATTGAATTTTGCTTACAATTGCCCAGGCATTCAGACTCATTTGAACTGGAAAGTTTACTTCCATGTATAAAAGGCACCTTATTAGAAATGGGTCCAGGCCCCCAGCTCAAGCTCTTGCTATCAGGCCCATCCTCTTTTTGCGCTTCCTGGGAGTTCTTCATTATGAATATGCAACATATTCTTACCATACAAGAGCTGATCAATGAGTTGTTTTACTTAGACAGCAAGGTCCAAGATAGAAGAACATTCTTAGAATAAAGGGACTCGGGGATGGCGAGGCCTGAAAAGATTTTTCAAACAGTCCCCCTCCAAAATGGCTTCACGGCACACCCCTGCAGCATGCTGGGGGATGCCTGCAGTATTTTGCTGTTGGTGTGCGGCACCCTAAACAAACATGTTTCTTAGAGGGTGACATGAAGCACACAGCCTCATTGGGTGAAGCGGTGCATGCACAAGGTGTCTCTTAACAAAAGATGCATGCGCTCTGACAAGCGTTTCATATGGGTTTTGCACATTCCGTCCTCGGGTAAGAAAGTATTCATGTGATGGAAACAACTTTTATGGGCCATCATAATTGGGGATGTTCATTAGCATTTATGCAAAAGCAATCTTTCCAGGTGTGCGCGACGCGCATACGTGCGTGCGCACACACTCTCACACATGCATACACTCTTACACACACACACACACACAGGTCCGCCACCTGCTGAAGCTGTCACCCGAGAAATGGGAGGAAGTTGCGCAGCACGCGCAGGGTGCCGTCATGCCCGACTTTAGGCCGCGTGCGTGGTGGTGCCCTTCATTGCGTGCAGGCCTTCTCTTTGGCACCAAGAATGGCGCTGTGTGCATGGACCAGCCTATAGGTGAGCTCTTGATGTCGGGCTGTGCTTGCCGAACGCATTAGCTCATTGTTGGAGGCATACAGCTTGCAGGAGCTCATCTGTGGACTCATTTGAGCACGTAACTCACAGGCGTTCATGCACAAGTTGTGAGCTAGCCAATAGGCTCAAGGCTGTGCTTGCGAATCTGCTGGAGCTTGCATTTGGGTTAGGCCGAGCCAGATTCAAATGGCAAATCAATCTAGTTCCCAAGCCTTGTACCTCAAACATGTGGACATGACTTACATGTCAAAGCCGCTTACAATCACATCAGGCCCTGCAGGATCAAGTGTCACCTGAGCTTTAACAGGTGATGATATGCATCACGTGCTGAGCGCACAGCTGGGTGCCACTTTTCCTATTAAGGGGCTTCATTTGTGTACGTGTGTGTTGGGAGGGGGGGGGCATGTGCGTGCACCTATATTACGGCTGAAAGACATGTGCAGTATTATGCACGGGCATGGGTTGCTAGGTTTCTTCGGGCCCCAGGTTGAAGAATGTCGCTTCAGAGACATTAGGAGGCTTGAGATTAACTCGGGTTCCCAACCAATGCTGCCTTGCCTGAGGGATTATGGAGAGGGTTTTCCGCAACGCTTGTCAACCGCGTGCTCCTTGCAAAGACTGAAGTCAACCCAACTAGCTAGACTTGTTAGAAAGAAAAAGAAAAGGAGAAGGCTCTGCCAGCCAAAAGGCCACGTGCATTAAGGAAAGGTTCCCTAACTAGCAAGCTAGCAAGGGCCTAGCTGGCTGAACTCGACACTGCCTCCATGTGCTGACGTATTCGAGCAACCCCAGCGGAGGTGAAAGCGAATGTATCCTCCTATCACCGAGTGACCTCGTGGGGCTGAAGGGCTAGCCTGCTTGGCCGGCTCAGCAAGACATCTCAGAAAATAGGCAGCAGCCGTTGGCATTTGCTCTGCTTGCCCCACTCTGTTGTTGCACCTGGCTGCTTACATTGTTGGTGCACGACTTCCTTTGCCCATTGCCTGCATGCTTTTCATTGCTTGCATTAAAAGACAAAAGCGCGTACCTAACCTTCTTGGTGCACGACAACCTTTGCCCATCGCCTGGGATGCTTTTCATTGCCTGCATGACAGGAGCGCGTACCTCACCTCCTTGGTGCACGACAACCCTTACCCATCGCCTGCATGCTTTTCATTGCCTGAATGACAGGGGCGCGTTCCTTACGGTCGGTGCCCTTGCCCCTAAGCTATGCCCGCTTGCCTTGCCTGCTGCCCCTTGCACACAGCATTGGTGAAGATGGGCGCCTCGCCTGGGGATGAAGATGAGGTGGTCCCCGTCGCACAGCTAGACCCCAACACTCAGGCAGTGGTACCGCGCTTGAAAGCGGGTGCCGTGCAGAGCTGGTACTCGCCACACCACCCCGGGTGGTCCATCTACTACAAGGTGAGGAGGCGCACGGCTCGAGGGCAGATGGAGAACACAGCACCAGTCCTCTTCTTGAAATGCTGCACTTTACAAGCGATCTTTGTGGTTTGTGTCCATGAACACTTCGAGATCGCACATGTACGCGCACACACACACACACTCACATGCACGCACGCATGTGCACCTACTCACGCTGTTTATTAATGGGTGTCCTTCAGAGTGCCACGTGCGCAAGACCCCATTATCAACGCCTCCATATACATGCACATGCACACGCACCAGCAGCAGGCCGTAGGCCAGACCCCCAACAAACATGCATGCGCGCCTGCTCATGCTGTTTGTCAATGGTTGTCTTTAAGGAGGGCACGTGCGCAACGCAACACTCCATTGTTAACGCCTCCAAGCACATACACATGTACATGCACCAGCAGCAGGCCGCAGGCCAGGCCCCCAACAAACATGCACGTGCGCCTGCTCATGCTGTTTGTGGATGGATGTTTTCAGCAGGGCGCTGTGTGACGCACTGCTAGTGTCAGCGCTGATTGATGGGTCCTTCTGTAGTGCATGCTGCTTGGTGTCTAATATGTATCGTCGCTAGTATACTTTTTCAGGAAGGCACGGGTGCCACCCAAGACCCTGTCATCAACGCCTCCATCGTGCACCAGCAGCAGGCCGCAGGCCAGACCCCCAACCTCGCAGCCGCTGGCCCCTCTAGCGCGCAGGTAAGGCGGCAGGCTCTGAACTATGAAGTTGTTTCGTCCATGCACACTCCATGAGGTGAAGCATTCCAGCATTTCAAAAGGTAATACAAGTGGCTACCTGGCCCTTAAACGCCCTTCTTCTCCTAGCCCTCTTTTGCCATGCTTCTCCGCTGCACAACGATCATTAAGCACGTGTGCAGCCAATCAAGGTCATGTTTTGACTCCACGCACATGTATGGGGCCTGGGAGCCAGCATGACTCCCTCCAGCCCCTCCCAAAGCTTGAGGCTGCTTTCACTCCCTCACAGCGCTTAGAGCAATAGAACAAGTCTCGTTTGTTTGACAGTGCAGGCCACTTGCATAGCTGCGCTGACAAACAGCAGCACGGCAGCACTGCAAAGCAAGAGTGTCTCTGGATTGACGGTGCAGGCCGCCTCCAACATGGCTACACTGACCAACAGCAGCATGGCCATGCCTCCTCTGGGCGGAGGTATGGGCCCCAACCTCCTGGCAGATGCGCAGGGCTTTGGGGGCACGCGGCACAATGCTGCTGCAAGCAATGCAGCAGACGGCATGGGAGGTGGGTGCCTTCAATCTTTGCTGTTGGGTTTGCTGTTTGTCAATCTTTGTCTGTCTTTGCTGTTTGCTTTGCTGTTGGGTGGGCATATGTATGACGCTGCTTTCGTGGCACTGCACGCTGCTGCTGCTGCTGCTGCTGCTGCTGCTGCTGCCAATGCAGCGGATGGCGTGAGAAGTGATCAACCTTCACTGGATGGGCGCATGGTTGTCGTTGTTTTGATGGCATTGCATGCTGCTGCTGCTGCTGCCGCTGCTGTGAAGTGTGTACGAAGTGGGTGCCTCCTGTCCTTGTTGGGTGTGGATGCTTGGGACGCCATTGCTTTCATTTGAATGCCCCTGTTGTTGCACTTGAGGTGACCACGGGTAAGCATATGGCTATGGCCTGCAGCTCGGTGCTTTCACTGAAGGCCTTGTCTCTCACTTTTGCGTACATGAGGTGACCACGGCCAAGTGTAAGGCTGTAGCCTGCAGCTCGGTGCTTTCACTGAAGGCCTTGTCTCTCACTTTTGCGTACATGAGGTGACCACGGCCAAGTGTAAGGCTGTAGCCTGCAGCTCGGTGCTTTCACTGAAGGCCTTGTCTCTCACTTTTGCGTACATGAGGTGACCACGGCCAAGTGTAAGGCTGTAGCCTGCAGCTCGGTGCTTTCACTGAAGGCCTTGTCTCTCACTTTTGCGTACATGAGGTCACCACAGGCAAGCGTAAGGCTATGGCCTGCAGTCAGGAATTTCAAACTGAAGGCCTCCTCTATCACGGCTACGCACACGAGGTCACTGAAGGCACATGAGTGCCCCGGTAGCAGTCGGGCGCAGCTTGATTGCAGACCCCCCCCCAAACCACTATTTTGCACATGGCATCACGGCAGGCACAAAACACGAGGGGCTGACTGCGGGCCTGCCTAAGGGCACGGGCGTGCGGCTCAAAAGGAGCACAACGAGGCAGCTGCCTAGGCTAGAGCCCTTTCCTATCAATGCTGCACCTGCGTGCCAGTGCCACACACAGGAACAACATGAGGGGCTTGAAACATGAGGGGCTTTGCGGCATGCCCAGGGTGCAGGCGCTTGAACTGAAGGCCTCCCTCGTCACTGTTCTGCACGTAGCATCACCAAAGGTGCAGCATGAGGTGCTGGCCGCAGGCCTGCCTATAGGGCGCAGGCGCGCGGCACAGGGAGTGCAACAAGGAGAGCGCGTGACTGACAGCTTGTTTTGTTTAATCACTGTTCACATATGAAGCTGCCACAGGCGCAACATGAGGGGCTGCCGCAGGCCTGCCAACAGCACGGCCGCTTGTCAAGCTGGGTAAGGACTGGGTAAGGCCCTTACCAATGCCCTCACCAATGCTCCATACATGACGCAACCGCATGGTGCCACCACAGGCGTAACACGGGGGGCTGGTCGAGGACCTGTCGAGGGCGCGGGCGTGCGGCGCAGGGAGCGCAACGAGGCAGCAGCAGCAGCAGCAGCCGCCCCTGTGATCACCAACACTGCTGCAGCAGGTGCTGCGCCTGCTGGCTCTGCACAGGCTTCCGGTTCCAGGACGAGCGGCAGGAAACGCAAGCCCACGCAGTTGCCAGGCGCGCAGTCGCCCAAGCGGGACAGTAGCGCGCAAGAGAGTGCGGAGCGCCAGGTCCCACAGCCGCTGATGACACTGCCGCCTCCTGGCCTGCCCACCTCGCTGCCGCCCATTCCTTCGTCTGCGCATACCGCTGCTGGAGTACGGATGCAAATGGGGCTCGGGGGGGGGCAGCCAGAGACTGCGGGGCTCAACCCCACGCCACTGCAGGTGCAAAGGCCTGCACACAGGGTGGTAGGTGGGGTTGTGGAGGGGGGTGTGCAAGGGGAGCCCACGCAGTCCCTGCCCGACTTGTCTCCGTTTGCCACGCCAGGAATCATGGGGAACCTGGCAGGCCACTTCCCCTGTTGGCAGCAGCCGCAGCAGCAGCAGGGGCAGCAACCACCGCAGCAGCAGCAGCAGCAGCAACAGAACCTACATGGCGCGCAGCAGCCGCTCAATGGGCCGGCTGCACTGAAGGCGCAGCAACAAGGTATTTCAGACAGGATCCTGCCTGCTGCCTTGCTCCGTGATTGGGGTGTGAGGGTGTGTGAGAGAGGGTTTTGGGGGGGCACGTGGCTGCCCAGCAACAAGTGGGTGTGAGAGATAGCTTTTGGGGGGGGGGCAGCGCAGCTGCCTAGCAACAAGGTATTCCGGACAGGATGCTGCCTGCTGGCTTGCTCTGTGAGTGGGGCTGTGTGGGTGCGTGAGAGAAGAGTTTGTTTTGGAGGAGCTCAGCTCAACTTGCTGGTCCTCGCTCTACCCGCTAGCAGCTAACCTTTCCGCGCAATTGCAAAACCCCATGGAGCTTGGGGAAGTCGCATCGCCCCCATCTTGCAGTGCCCCAGACGAGTTGTGCTTGCTTCAAACTTCTGAGACCTGGGCAAAACTTAGAGGCCGGTAGCTCCCTTTTGGATTGAGCTCCAGCATGTTAGCAGGGAGCTGGAAAAGTCCGCCCTGGAGTGAGGAACGCTGCTGGAAGAGTGCGCTGACGATGAGCTGCCAGGTAGCCTTGCAGACACCCGGGGCTCTTTGCTGAGCGCACATGCAAACAGGTGGATTGGTCTGTGTGCGGTGAGAGGTGTCATGCCCCATGACCCACTCCGCACACAAACCGGCGTGCATTTGCTCGTACGTTCACCAAGGTGTCTGAGGCGCCCACAGTGTCTAAGGACCAGAGTGACTGGTTGCTCACCGCCACGCAGTTCATCGAATCCAACAACCATCATCGAATCCAATGACTTTAGTAGGGTGTTTGGCTGCTCCTCGCTGAGCTGCTCATCAAAGTCAAGCACTTCATCAAGTAAATCATTAAGGTATACATAGGCTGCACCCGGCCCACCTCCAACCTCGCCTCCTGGCTGGCCTAAACATTAGATGTAGACTGCACCTGGCCCACCTCCAACCTCGCCTCCTGGCTGGCCTAAACATTAGATGTAGACTGCACCTGGCCCACCTTCAACTTTGCCTCCTGGCTGGCCTAAACATTAGATGTAGACTGCACCCGGCCCACCTCCAACCTCGCCTCCTGGCTGGCCTAAACATTAGATGTAGACTGCACCTGGCCCACCTTCAACTTTGCCTCCTGGCTGGCCTAAACATTAGATGTAGACTGCACCTGGCCCACCTTCAACTTTGCCTCCTGGCTGGCCTAAACATTAGATGTAGACTGCACCTGGCCCACCTTCAACTTTGCCTCCTGGCTGGCCTAAACATTAGATGTAGACTGCACCTGGCCCACCTCCAACTTTGCCTCCTGGCTGGCCTAAACATTAGATGTAGACTGCACCTGGCCCACCTCCAACCTCACCTGCTGCAGACTCGTTCATTGCCATGCTGCCATCCGGGTTAGGAGGAGCCAGCAGCGGCTTCCCATCGCTGCCAAACGCTGCAAATGGCGCAGCGCATTTGTTGCCTGTTCCTACAGGGGGCCCTGCGGGTCAAGCGGGGGAGCAGCCAGGCCAGCCGGGGGCCGCAGCACAAGGTGTGTATATGTGTGGGTGTGGGTGTGGGTGTGGGTGCACATGTGTGTATCATGGGGGTGAGGAGTGCTCCACGCATTTGGGTGCGAAGTCTTGAGTTTGAGTGTGTTAAAATGGGGCTTTGGGGTTGGGTCCTGAGTCGAGGATGTGTGGGTGGGACAGCCAGTGTACGCTAAGGGGTGTCCCTTGCAGTTCCAATCCAGGTGTCCCATGCAGTTCAAATCCAGGTGTCCCATGCAGTTAGATCCGGGTGTCCCATGCCAGGAGGCAGGCAGGACATACAGCAGCTGCTGTGTTGCAGCATAGCAGTGGGGTGGGGTGATGAAGGCGCCGATGACTCGGTTGCTGCGGTGGCAAGAACGTGGCATTCTGTGCTGAAAAGGTGTACCTGTGCCTCCTGCAAGCGTGACCGCACACACCCGCACTCCTTTTCACCTCAGTATGCCGCCTTCTTTTGAGTGCTTGCCTCCTGCAAGCACGTAACCACCCGCACCCGCACCCCTCTTCAGCACCCTATGCCAATTTCTATTTGGCGCTCGCCTCCTGCTAACGGGAACACACACACACACACACTCCTTTTCACCTCAGTGTGCCGCCTTCTTACGACCCCACCTTCTCAAGATAGCACCTCCTTGTGACCTTGTGACCGCACCTTCTCACATTAATTAACATCTCCTTGTACCTCTTGTGACCACACCTTCTGTGGTGTCCTTTCAAGCGCACCTCCTTATATATATGACCATGTCTTCTTATGAACTTCTTATGACCGCACCCTCTCATCACCACATCTTCTCATGAGCTTCTTGTGGCCTCCTTGTGACCACACCCTTAATGACCTCCTTGTGGCCGCACCCTTTATGGCCTCCTTGTGGCTGCACCCTCTTATGACCTCCTTATGCTCACACCCTCTTCAGACTTTTATGTGTTCGCACCTTCTTCTGACCCTGTTATACCTGTGTGCAGCAGGCACAGAGAGTGGGGCGCTTCTGTTGCCCAACAACCCCCTGGCCAACCCCCTCATGAGCCACCTGCCCTTCAGTGAAACCATGGGTGCGTGTCACGCCTATGAGCTCACTTGAAGCAGCTTAGGTGTACCATGGGTCACACAGTGTCACACATGTAAGCTCACTTGGAGGAGCTTGAGTTTGAGTTTGAGTTTGGAGGGTCACACAGGATGTCACACGTGTAAGCTCACTTGGAGGAGCTTGAGTTTGAGTTTGAGTTTGAGTTTGAGTTTGGAGGGTCACACAGAGTGTCACACGTGTAAGCTCACTTGGAGGAGCTTGAGTTTGAGACCGTGGGTGTACACGCTTGTGTGTATGCTTGCCTAACATTGATTTTTACGTACATGTCATCTCTGCACCTGCTTGCCTGTGCAAAGTGAGAGCCCGTGGACAGGTAGGTGTGTCCTATTCCGTCCGAGGCATTTGCTTGCACTGCTCCTTCCATCTGATGTGCGGTGGGGCTGGGCGCTTACAAAGCTGCTGAGACCTGCTAAGACCTTTTAGCAATGCTTGCGCCCTGCTCAAAACAGTGTCATGTTTTTCCTCCTTTTTTTTGTTGAGCTTTGCGTGAGGCGTCAAATGGAGGCCCATGCTCTGCACCCTTTCAGCATACACATGGCGCCCACAACCTGTCCGTGCAACCGACATGCTCACTTGCCCAGTTTGTGAGGAGGAATATCTACGTGGGCAGAGGGAGCTCTCCCTGCATCAATTCAGGAAAAGCCAGAAGTCCCCCCACCACCACTGCCCAGTTCAAGGTCGTCATATACGCAACTGTGTCTCAACCGGTTTCTAACTACCTTTGCGGGCGGCTCCCTTCAACACGTTGTTAATAAGCACACACC
This sequence comes from Dunaliella primolecta, assembly GCA_914767535.2. Classification (NCBI taxonomy): domain Eukaryota; kingdom Viridiplantae; phylum Chlorophyta; class Chlorophyceae; order Chlamydomonadales; family Dunaliellaceae; genus Dunaliella; species Dunaliella primolecta. The sequence goes on from OU611755.1 coordinate 11,090,044, forward strand.
CCACTGTGTCCGTCCTGCCACCCCTGCCTTTGCATGTGGCTCCTTCAAATTACCCTCCTTCACATGCCCTCCTTTGTCCTGCCCTCGTGTATTGCCTTTGCAGGCAATTCTTTTCAGCATGCCCTCCTTCAGCATGTTCTCCTTCACATGCCCTCATCCAATACGCCCTCCCTCACTGCCTCTGCAGGCGGCTCCTTCAATATGCCCTCATTCACGCTGCCGGGTGCAAACGGGGTGCCAGCTTCAGGCGGCTTGCAGGGACTGCAGGTGAGCTGCATAGGACACGCCCGTCTGAGCTGCGTGATTGAGCTGAAAGTGAGCTGATCTGGGACAGGGTGCAATGTAGGGTGCCATCTTCAGGCGGCTTGCAGGGACTGCAGGTGAGGTGAGTAGGACACGCCCGTCTGAGCTGAGTGGTTAAGCTGAAAGTGAGCTGATCTGGGACAGGGTGCAATGCATGGTGCCAGCTTTGGGCGGCTTGCAGGGACTGCAGGTGAGCTGAGAAGGACACGCCCATCTGAGCTGAGTGGTTGAGCTGAAAGTGAGCTGATCTGGGACAGGGTGCAATGTAGGGTGCCAGCATCAGGCGACTTGCAGGGACTGCAGGTGAGGTGAGGTGAGACACGCCCGTCTGAGCTGAGTGGTTGAGCTGAAAGTGAGCTGATCTGGGACAGGGTGCAATGTAGGGTGCCAGCTTCAGGCGGCTTGCAGGGGCATGCAAGGGTTGCAGGTCCAGAGCTGAGCAAAGACCCGTGCTCACAGTGTGCTCACAGATGCGCATGGTTTGGATGCTTTTTTCATGGCTGACATGGGGCTTGTAGAGGAGTAGCCAGCCTGTGTGGGTGTGTGTGTTAAGGGGATGTGAGTGGGTGTTTGCGTGATTGGATTTGGAAGCTGGTGCGTGGATGGAAAAAGCTCTAGTCAAGGTGGTTCGTATGATTCAGCAGTTGACACTTCTGAACTCAGCTTAAGGCTTTGTTTCCGCTTGCAGTTGGCATTTGTTCACAAGTTTGGTTTGGTTTGGTTACAGGCACCTTCTTACTTCAGCTAAGCTGCCCTTGTAGGCAGGTACAGCTTTGTAACCCTATCCTATCCTGGTCAAGGTACTGCTTCCACCAACCTGCCCCTTTTTTTACATACCTTACATTATTGGACAATTGGCAATTGACAAATGCGTGCTGTGCTGCATGCGCATGACAAGCACGCGTGCACACACACACACACACACACACACTCTCACACACACACACATACACTCTCACATACACACACACACACACACATTTCCTGGTGCTCGGGCGGCTCCCTTCCTCCATACCACCCTCCTGCAGGGTAGTGGGAGCCTGCAGCTGAACAGCCATGGCCCCCAGCCCCCCTCCCTCAATGGCTCCATGCAGCTAGGCAGCCCTGCCTTGGTGGGGGCCTGCGGGAACATCGGAGGGGGCCTGCAGGTGTGTGTAATGATGTCAGCAAGCATTTACATTCACGCTGATTCCCCTGGTCAAGTATACATTCATGCGTGCATGCACGCGCGCACACAACACACGCGCTGCTCTGCTCGCGTTTGGGTGTAGTTCCTCTTCACGTGGATTTGCATGTAATATCCTCTTCATCTTCTGAGCAGCATGTGTGCTCGCACTGGATGTGCAGGCAAATGGGGGCATTGGCAGCGGAAGCCTCCACCTGAATACCACCCTGCTCCCTCAGGTGTGAGAGAGGAGAAATAAATGTATACAAATTTGTGTGTGTGGTTTTTAACACTGTTTTACCAGGAACACATTCCTGCTGTCTGACTGACATGGTTTCAAGGGCTCCCAGCGAATTGAAGTGCTCATCTGTGAGAACCTTGGCTCGCTTACCCCGTGTGTTTTGAGAGGCTACTGCATGTCTCACGTGTCTTCCTCACCCCGCTCTTGTGCTGCTGCTTTGCGGCAAGCCTGCTGTTGCTTGTGCAGAGCAACTCAGCAGATGACCCAATTTTTGCACATCTCCACGCCACAGTGCACGCAAATGGAACTGTGTTCCTGGGCTTGCAGGAGAACAGCCTTGAGAACTGCACATGTCCACGCCACAGTGCACGCAATGAAAACTGTGTTCCTGGGCTTGCAGGAGAACAGCCTCGAGAACGGGGGCCTCCCCATTCCCAAGCTTGCCCGCACTGAGCTGCACTCTGCCGGTGCTGAGGGGCAGTGAAGTATGGGTGGGGCCTCCTGTGCATACCTGTGTGCTGGTTTTTCTTGGAGGCCCCGTGGCGCATCCGCTCCACCTCACCTCCATGAGGTGGTCCCCGTGCGGTGGAAGCCCGCCTCTTTCCCAACTAGCCCTGCAGTGTGGTCCACGTGTGGCTGAGCAGGCTCTGGTTTCTGATGGACTGCAGACCCAAGGGCATGTAGGCCATGCTTTCATTTGCGCGGCGGGTGTTAGAAAACCGACACCTTTGGATCCTTGTTTTGTAGAGGTAGAGCTAATGTACATATCAGGGTGGGCCAGGTTGCTGCTTGCTCACTTTCTCAATGGCATTTTGCTTTGCGCACAACATTGGTGCCACGACAAATGCACTTGCTGCCTGCAAGCTGGGAATGTGATGTAGTGTGCTTGGCGGTGGTATCCAGTGCGCACATGATAGAAGCAACATGATAGAATGGATTCTCTTGGATCTGTAAATCGAAGGTGTGGCTGTGTAATGGAAATTTCTTGAAGCAGCAATAACCAGCACTTCAGATTTTGTGGCAGTATAACTCTGATGGATGCTAGTATAGCTTGGTGCAGCTTGCGCTAGGTAGACATTCGTAATCACAACGCACGTACTTGCTCTGGTCCCCGCACTGAACAATATGTTTGCTTTAAGAGCAACCTTTCCATTTCCTTTTTCAAACTTTTTATTCCTTTCTTTCCATCCTAGCTCTAATACGGAAGTCCTTTTTTAACCATCTTATCTTTTACTAGATATTTTTCCATGTCGGACCTGAAAGTCTTTTAGCTTGCATGGGTGAGGGTGTACTTAATGCAGTCACTGCACGGTGCATGATATGTCCATAAAGTGCTCGTGAAATATGCCGCCTTGCTCCACATCTCAGCTTGCTTTTGTCAGCGTGGGAAGGGAATCGTTTGAAAGCACGAGTGGAAACCTGGAGGACGGCTTGCAGTGCCAGGCTCTGGACCCTGTCCGTGAGAATTTCTACTTTCAAAAGTGCGCCTAGGAGTGGCGAGCATGGGAGCATATTGAACAGGGCAACCATGGAGCTTGCTTGGCATTTGGCAGCCCGCCGAAGAAATTCCCAACGATGCTTGCAAGGAGCATTGAAGTGAAGGGAAAAGTTTCGCAGGGAGTGTATCACCCCAACTTAAAGCGGAAATTTTAGAGAGGGGTCATCATGGGTGCGAATACTGGGGGAAAAAACCCACTGCCACAAGGGCTCGATCCTGGTTCACCTCTGTCTTCAGATGTGCACAGGAAGGCACCATCTGCTGTACCATGCAGGATCCTCTGAAACCTGAATTTCTGAGGACCTCTGGAAAAAAAAGAGAAACTATGCAGGCAGTGAAAGCACTCCCCACATGAATTAAGGAAGAGAGGATGCCTAGGGCGGAGGTACCATGTATCCCCTCCACCAAGAGAAAGAAAATTTAACGGGGATCAGGGGTTACTAGAGTAGCCCGTGCCCAGCAGGGCCTGAGAGTTGAAAGAAGTATTCTGAAGAGCGTCTGGTGTTAACAAGTTTATAAGCGTACTGGACAGGATGAGCGTGAAGCTTGCCTTGCCAGATTTCCTGCCGGAAAAATCCAATTCCAAGAACCACAACACTGGTTTGATACCATACCCAATCCTACCTCACCTTCCTATCCTATGCAACTCATCGTTGTGTGGAACCTTAATGCCAGAGTAATGCTAGATAGCGCAAACAAAGACTGGTTCCAACTCCTCCAGCAAGATGTAAAACAAGGTACACCAGAAGCTTGGTGGCTACCCTTAGATCCTCCAAACCCTGCAACGCCCCTACGTACCCACCAACACCTGGCATCAAACACTTGGAAAAAGAAACTCCAATCACTTCCCCCTGACATCCATAGCTGCTCACACAAGTGCCCACAGGCAAGGGCAGCCTTCCTACCTGCTGACTACAAGAAAATGTTTATACCTAAAATCAAGGGTTGGAGAGAAATCACCTACACAGACGGCAGTGTGATTAAACACAAAGATGGTGAGTCCCCACCACTTTCTGGCACAGGCGTTTACAAACCAGGGAGGAACGCGGCTCCACCCTTACAGCTACACATAAAACCCAATGGTCATGGGCCTACTAACACCATCAACAGAGCAGAACTTGCAGGTATTCTTGTTGCACTCCAACATGGGCAAAACGACATTGCCTCTGATAGTGCATCCTGCCTATTCCAGATTTCTAAACAAATCCTTAGTCCAATGCGCATGAGAAACCACCTACATGCAGAGCTCATTCATGCTATTTCAGCCATGTTAGAACACTCCCCTCACCCTATCCATTTCTACAAAGTCAAAGCACACTCTGGCATAATAGGCAATGAGGGGGCTGACGCCTGTGCTTGCACCGCAGCCCTCACAGACACAACAGACATTTCCCTACCAGATGCCAGGGATCCCTTTCACAACTCTTACTGGCTCTCATTGAAGACCTCTCACGCACAAAATGATGGCAAGCACCGCTCCCACGCTCTCCCAATCCACTACCTCACCAACCTGAACGACAAACTAAAATTACACATGCACAAACAGCATAAACTTGGACTTGCTGATACCACTGGCTACCATTACAATAGCTGGCAAAGGCTCAACTATGCCATACAACCCAATCCCCCTGTCACCACCACCAACATTCAAGCTCACAACCCAAATTGTCAACTTGCTAACAAAGAGATCAGCAACTCTTTCTGGAAAAATTCAAAGGTTACCCTCAAACAACAGATAAATGTCATCAAATATCGCACGGGGACAATCTACACACAAAAGCATGCCAACAGATTTACCCAATCTTCCACCTCTGAAATGTGTCCGCTCTGTGACGACATGGATAGTATCAATCATATTGTCCTCAGATGCTCAAACACGACCATGAGTGGTATGCACACCAACAGGCACCATGAGGCCCTGAGTCTCTGTGTAAAAGCCCTCAGTAAAGGCAGGTTTGGCTCATCCCTTATTGGTATGGATGCCTGCCGAAATGAGAGACTCCTAGAGCAGGGTATAGAAGTCCCTGAAAACATCTCCCGAGCTATCCCTGACTGGGTATTCCCTAATGGTATTGGGTCCTCTGCCCAACACCAAAGCCGCCCTGATGCTCTCTTTGTGCGCCCTATTCCAGGCCGACAAGCCTACCTTGATCCTTCCAAGATTCCTCCTCAAGACAGGGATATTCACCTTGTTGAGCTCAAATTCTGTCCAGATACCAACCCCTCCATCACTTTGGAGACTGCAACAGCTCAACATGCTCATACTAACCAGACTAAAAACCCGCAGCTCAAGAAATCCAAACAGGAATAACAAAGTGATTCTTCACATCATCCTGATTGGTGTTGCCGGCACCATTTACAATGAGTATACAATCAAACCTCTTGTCAATCTGGGCCTAACCAAACAAAAAGCTAAATCACTAGCTTGCAAACTAAGCTGTCATGCCCTACAGAAATTAACCACTATCATTAACACCAGACATGCTCTTTGCCTACAGGGGACATCTGGGGGGGGGGGTCGCTGGGCGCACGGAGGTGACTACCAGAAGAAGGAGAGTCCGGGCGTCTCGGGGCACAGCTGACAACCCTCCAGATCCTCATTAGTTCTGTCTCTTTCCCTCTCCTAGGCTAGCTGTAGCTAGTGTAGTTTTGAGGGACCTTTGGTGAGGCCCTTGCTAGCTTGCTAGTTAAGGGACCTTTCCTTAATGCACGCGGCCCCAGGCCTGCGTAGACTTTTCTTTTCTTTTCTTTTTCTTTTCGTGAAGCTTCAGAGCAAGTTTGATGACTGTATGACTGTCAAGACCAAGCTGTTTAAGAAGCTCCAAACAAGTTTATAAGCGTACTGGACAGAATGAGCATGGAGCTTCAGAGCAAGCTTGATGACTGTATGACTGTCAAGACCAAGCTGTTTAAGAAGCTCAAAACAAGTTTATAAGCGTACTGGGCAGAATGAGCATGAAGCTTTAGAGCAAGCTTGATGACTGTATTACTGTCAAGCCAAAGCTGTTTAAGAGGCTCCAAAGTGTGAGGTTTTTTTATGACTCCGTCCACACCTAACAAATTGGTTTGGAGGGTGACTTGAGCTGAGACCCTTGACAGATGGCAACATAGATCACGGAAAAAAGTGTCTGCCTCCGAGAGGTAAGGAGGATTCTGCTGGCAATATAGCCCTAGTAGCCCTACTAACCGTACTAACCTTAACCTTACTAGTCTTACTAACCTTACTATAACCCTGGTTTACTAACTTAGTTGAACCCTAGTAATTCTGTGTTCATAGTTGCTTATATACCATCAATTGTTAGAATACCATGAATGTGTGCCTTACCAGATACATCGATATTACTGCTAAAATCTACCGAAATGAAAATTTGCTACACATATTGATGCACTATTGTATCATTTATAGTCAAAGCACCATTTACAGTTAATGCACCAGATTTAATTTGAGCATTACCATCTGTTCTTAGAACAGTGTTATCCACAGATTAACTTCTGTTCAACCTAAGTTAGGACTCAAATCACCACCACCAGAAAGTCCGCTTCCTATTGCAATTGACCTCGTATCATATTGGCCTTAGCTTCTGTGTCAAAGCCCTTAGCAAAGGCAGGTTTGGCTCATCCCTTATTGGTATCCATGTCTGCCGGGATGAGAGATTCTTGGATCAGGGGACACAAGTCCAAGATAACATCTCACGAGCCATTCCAGACTGTTTTTCCCCTAATGGTACTGGCTCCTCTGCTCGGCACCAGAGCCCCCCTGATGCTTTTTTTGTGTGTTCTATCCCAGATCGACCTACACACATTGATCCTACTAAGATCCCTCCTCATGACAGGGACATTCATCTAGTTAAATTTAAATTTTGCCCTGATACTAACCCCCTTCCCACTCTGGAAGCTGCAACTGCCCAGCATGCCAACACTTTAACAAGGCTCAAAACCCGCAGCTCAAGAAACCCTCACAGGAATAACAAAGTGACCTTGCACATCATCTTAGTTGGTGTGGCAGGTACTATTTACAACGACCGTCAAGTTAGTAACTTGAAGAGCCTTTGCTGACAATTTTAAAATCATTCTGCTGGCAATGCTGTGACGCTCAGTTACCATGTTACGGATGACGGGGCATTGACAACCTTACAGAATGTGGAGGGCGCTATCCACATGATGACATTCTGGGAGGGGGGATACAAAGGCTAGAGGATTTTTTGAAGCGCACCGCATGATTTTGATTGTAGAGGGTGCCTGTTCGGTATTGGGAGATTGTGCGTTTCATACGGGTTGACACACCTGGCATGTTCCAAAAGACATTGCTAGTGCCCTCATTTGCGTGAGGTAGCAAGCTCTGGTACTCAGCTCTGGTATTCAGTGTAAAATCCCGTCTTGCAATCTGCATATACAAGCCAGTGTTTAGCATGCATATGGGATCTCAAAGCACCCTTAAGGTCTGGGAAGAAAGAAAAGAAAGAAAAAAAAAGTTCTGGGAAGTATATTAGATTCAGAATAGGGGAGGAAGGTTCAGATGTACTTGGTCTTGCCTCTTTTTGAGCCAGCCAAGCAATTGAAGGGGTTGCCGTCTGGGCCAGCGTTAGGAATACCAATATCGGTCAGATTGTTATCTATGAGGCTAGCCTGGTATTTAGCAATCCTGTCTGTGCATTCATTTCCAGCTATTCCAGCATGAGATTTGACCTTATAAAAAAATGTGGTCAAAAGAATTACGGGCAAGGCAGGGCGAGGTTTGAAATTGACTTTAAAACATCTCCTTGTACATGATGCCTGTGCTTCTCTAGATATAGGATTTGCTTTCTGAGTTAGCGAAGTGAGCTGATGCTGTCTGTGGCAATGTTCGTGCATACGTGAGTGCAGCAGCAATTGCAGCCGGTTCAGCTCTTCCTGTGGTGTTGGTAATACCAGCACCACTAGGTTCAACTAGTTTTTTAAGTCACCCATAGGATGGTACACACCTGCCCCTATAACTGCCATGCCGTCCTGAACCTGGCAGCTGCTGTCTGTGAAGGCCCAGGACTTCCAATTTGCAACTTTGAGCTGGAGATTTGAATTGGACTGGAAAGGAACAGGGGCAGTTATGTCCGCGGCTGGATAATGGGGGCTGGTTCGTAGGGGTTGAAGTAAGAATTATTTGTGTAGGGGTGATGCTAAATCTACAATTGGAGCGAGCTCTTTTATTGGGTGGCTCCTCTGCGGGTTGTTTTTCTGTGGCAATCATTACTTTCTCAATGAAAGGACAAATTGTTTTGTGTGGAAATGTGTACTGTTTGGACGGACAAGGTAGCATGATCACGCCTAAGGCAGCATCAGTATGTCCGTGTCTGTAGTGAGATATGAAGCGAGGTTGTGATGATGGCACTATTTGTGTGGAAGGGGTGCTGCTTGGTTGGGGGCCTGCATGGGGGTAGGTATGAATGGGGGAATCTGATTCCACATTGAGGCCGCCCACATGTGTGTTGTTGATAAGAAGGTAATTTGCAAGTGTTTTTGCTTCAGTATTTTTGTAGGCAATGCTTTTTTGGATAGAAGATTTACTCAACTCTTCTTCCTGGAGGAGGTTTACCAGTCACTGGCAGCACGGTGCTGCTAGTCTGTTGAGTGCTATTTACATTTAACGTTGACCTTGGAGTATTTGGCTTGTAGCTGAGCTACTGTGATGATGTGAGTTTTACACGAGGATGTGAGTTCACGGACTCCATTAATTCCAAGGCCCATTAAGGGTTGCATTTTGCAGGATATGAGGGAGGAGAGGTCGTGGGGGGGGGGTTTATGCAGGGAGAGGGCTTTGTGGAAGAGGCTCAAGTCCTCATTGAACCCATTTTCCTCATGTTTCATGAGGTGGAGCTTAGTAGGGTGGATACTGGTCAATTGGCAGTCACACACGCAATATTTGAGCTGACGTCACGACGGTCTCGAGTGCAGGTCATAAGTGCAGGCCTTAAGTGCAGGCCTTAAGTGCAATGTTCAAACTACCTGGCTGAAGGTCAAACCCCATTGTAACCATTGTCACCACTGGAAAATGCCATTAAGTGCAATTTTCAAGTGAGTTGCAAGCGAGTGCGCCACATCAATTTTTTAAAGGGCACATTAGGAGTGAAGCGTGCAATTACAAACTGGGCAGCCAGAACTGAGTTCTAAGAGAATGTGGGCATGTGCCATTGCAGTTCTACTGGTTTAAGTCCGCTATTAAGATGGACAATGGTCTGCTCAATTCTAATTGTGAGACGCTCCGGAAGGTCCTGAAGGCAGACTTGCACTTGCACTCCAGGGCCCCCTCGTGTTGGACTGCTCAGAGCGGCGCTGTGAGTCTTTTGTAACAGCGATGATGCAGGGGACACCTATTTCCATGCAGGATTTCACTGATGATTTGAGGCACAGATTGCGCGGTGCATGGAGAGCTGTTGAAGGAGTGGATCCGCAAACAACAAAAAACAAACTGGCCACATATCAAGCATTCTTTGCCTTGCCTTTTGACCAAAATATGTAAGCCTGTCCGGCTGCCAGGGTGTTCGCATCTGGATTTGCCTCGGGATGTCATGCAGAACGTTAGTAGGTTCAGGTTGAGAGCTCACACTTTGACTGTGGAAACTGCGTCTTGGGAGGATAGGTTTTCTCTGGTGTGTGACAGATGCTCATGCGGGCACATTCAAGATGAGGCCCAAGTTCTCTTCATGTGTAGGTATGAGGGGCTGTGTGCTCTCAGACAAAACCTGTAGGTGTGCATGCTTGCATATGGTGTGCATCATAGACACTTTGTGCAAACTTGATAGCCTGTTGTCTCGTTGCAGCTGTCTTTTGGTCAGACCTGTGTGTGTGTGCATGCTTGCGTGCAGTGTGCATCAGACAAGTTGTGCTGGTTCAGCCAAACTTTATGGTCAAATCTGTAGGTGTGCATGCTTGCATATGGTGTGCATCATAGACAGTTTGTGCAAACTTGACAGCGGTTGTGTGGTCATTCTTGTTTAGGTTGCAATCCTGCTCATTGTGGGTGTGAACCTGCATTTGAGTGTACACCAGGATTTCTGGGTTCCTGCTCTTTCTGGATATCTAGAGTCTCGAAACAATCATTTCATGAGCTTTCCTTTCAAGACCCTTGTGCCTTTTTCCAGTTGTGTTAGTACCTGATGAACCTTCACTTTTTCTGTGGTATTTTGAGCACGTGTTTCTCTCAGCAGTTGACACTTCCGAACACAGCTTTTTTTTCAGACTGGTCTGGTTACAGGCCTCTGTGTTTCCGCTCAGCTGCCCTTGTAGGCGGATATAGCGATGTAACCTTACCTTACCTAAAGAAAAGAAAAGAAAAGTCTACGCAGTCTCGAGGCCGCGTGCATTAAGGAAAGAACCCCTAACTTAAAGTCAGAGGCCTTACCTAAGATAAAAGTGCTCCGAGTTATTTTGGACTTTATCTGGCGATTTTTCACCTGCACATCCTTTCTTGCAGCATCAACTTAGTGTCCAGGCTGTATCTAATTTCCTCTTGCAACACAATAAGAAGCTTTTCTATTTCATGTCTGAGCTTCTGGATTTGCTGTTGCTGTTGCTGCTGCTGGCCGATCAGCCGAACAGTCTGGCTGAAGGTCCCCCCGTGTAAATCTAAATCTGGATTTGCTGTTGGCTGGCATGGACCAGCCAAAGGCTGATCAGCCGAACAGTCTGGCTGAAGGTCTCCCTGTGTAATCTAATCTAATCTAAAGTGCAGCTTGGTTCCTTATCGTTTGGTAAGATAGGCTATAGATTCTTGCCTGAAATGCTGTGACTGAGCTTCTAGCTCATTTTGCTTTTTAGTCTGGACTGGTTTGGTTGCAGGCACGTTTTGCTTCAGCTAAGCTGCCCCCGCAGGCAGGTGCAGCTATGTGACCCTTCCCTATAGATAAGAGTTTCAGGTCCGCTATCTGCTTAGTCAGGAGATTGAGGTTTATGGTGCAGCGACTAGTTGAGGGGTCCTCTAGGCAAGATGTGAGTGCAAAAGCCAGACGTCTATGGTATTCTACACAAACTTAAGTGCGCCCAAATCCAAAGGTCTGGTTACAGGCCTCAGCATTTCTGCTCAGCAGCCTCGTAGGCAGACTTAGCGATGTATCCTTAGCTTAGCTTTTATAACCTGTGACCTGTGCCTCAGGTGATTGCTGAAGAAGACCAGAGAAGTAACTAACGCCTGCCAGGTCAGTGCTTGGTGAAGCTTCCCTCTGTGCAATGCTCAACAGGGGCCGAAGCGAGTACTTTCAGTGCAATTCAATTTCACTTGTGAAAGGGACAGATAGCAAAGCAGACCACAGAGAGATCGCCCTGTTAGATGCAGTATTAAAACAGTTATTAAAGAAGGGACGGTTGCGTCGGATTTGCAAGTTATCATCACGCGACCTGGGATGAAAAAGCAAGAAAGGCACTTGGAGTGGGCTGGACTCAGGCCTAAAAAAGCCTGGCTAAAACTCCTCTTTATTGATGGCAGGCCCACTGTGGAAGACCTACAATTCCCAAGGGCCCTGCCATAAAAGGGAAAGCAGGAAACAAAAACAAATAAAGTGTCCAAGTCAATGGCGATGGCGATCTCTGGGTCACCTCAAGGACTTCGAGTTATCATCCCATCACAATGTTTCACACTAGTCATTATTCATTAGGTAAGCATATGCTAAAAAATCATGTTCTACAGGCGGTCAAAGTGTCAGGAGCAGCCTAAGCAGGCCATGCAAAAACCCCAAGAGCTCTGATGGGCCCAACTTGCTATCACCGAACAAACGGTCCACAAAAATAATTGGCTCCTCCTCCACATGAAAGCCTGCATACTGTGCTCGCACCGCGACCTCCATCTGGAACGCATATCCCCTGCCATGGGAAAACAGTATGAAAGCATTATAAAATTCAGGAATGAGGGGCACCGTGAAAACTGTGATAATCCAGGCTTGTTTGCAGATTTTCCAGTGGGTTGTCAAATGATGTGCCCTACAATTGCCAGGGCCAAATTAATCTACTTTTCTTGGCCTTGAAATATACCTTGAAAAGGTCCTCATCACGCACCAGAGCGTCATGACTTGGCCATTTCAAGAGAATCTATCACAGCCAACTTGTCCAAGCCCCCCTGGCCCCACCCCTCCTATAACTGTCATGCATTCTTGTTCTAAGTTAATATTAGCACAACACTGCAAAAGAAAGGAATGTCGGCTCTGTATGTCTGCTAGGATGCTCAAAAAGGGAACAGGGGGCAGTGCGGTTAAAGTTGGGAAACCTCCAACCTACCCCGTTTTGTTCAATTCAACCTCAAATGTGTAGCAGTGATGTAGCAGGCCTTATTGCAAAAGAAATGGGGTCAAATGGTGGTCTGGCTGGGTCAGGGTGGGCATAAACGTCTGGGGAAGGGAAAGGTAGGCCTCTAAGCCCTCAACTCTGTTTACACTCGGGGAGCATTTCCTGGGAGCTTTGTTTCCTCGTTTCTTCACACGTGACATCTTCCTTATCATTAAGTGTCCTGCATTCAAAATTTCAGATAAGAATTTGGGGATTTGATCAGGTTTCTAGCCATATTTGACCTTTCAAAGGTTACCACACCCCTTGTGCTAGGATGAAAGCTACTGTAGCGACTTAAATGTATTACGACGCTGATTTATTACGAGGTATCAAAATAATTTCATTAATTAATTTGTGAGCTTTAAGTCAGATCAGCCAAACTCAGTGTAAAAATGAGGAGAGAATGCCCCGAAGGAATTCAAGCAAACTGAGTATGCAGAGTAGTCGAGGGTGACTTGTTTGGTACTCTGCATGTAAAAATGTGAGGATGGGGCCCAAGGAGTGAGTCAGGGGCACTTTTTGAGGCACTCTAAGCCACTTGTTGGCCATTTCCAGAAAGATGGGTGCCAAAATGCCTGCTCTGACCCCCCAGGATGTGCTCCTGGTGAAGTGCCCAGCCATCGCTGCTGGTCAGGCAAGCCGGGGGGCGACTTCCTGGAGGCCCCATTTTGGCAGGGATTATGCCTGATCCTTGACCCCACACCCTGGGCAGCACCAGGCACAAACTGAGTATGCAGAGTTGCTCAGATAGGTTCAGACAGAGGTCCTGCATACTCAGATTGGGCTGGTTGCAGTGGGGCATTAACTCAAACCTACTTGGCTGGCCTGACTTTTAGGGTCTATGAGGTCTGCCAAAAAAACTCAAAATTTGCGAGCCTCTGCGTTTTCGCATCTCATTTGCACTGGCTCACTGTTTCTGCTCACCCTCTCCCTCCATTGTTTCATCTGTGGTGTCCTCAGGCACCTCATCAGCTCACTCAGCCTTCCCACCCACGCCCCCTGCCCCTGCCCTCCTGGCTTTGTGCAACAGCTGCAGCAAGCTCCCTTGTGCCTTTCACCTGCCTCTGGAACCCCCTGGGAGCTGTGGCTGTGGAGTCCATCAACTCTTCCTGGAGTCCCTCAACTCTTCCGGGAGCAGGTTTGCCCTGCTCCCTCCACGCTCCCAGTTGCCTCCTCCAGCTAGCTGACCAGCTCCAAGTCCTTCAGCTTTGGTACAGCTCATGTTGGAAAGGAATCCCTGCCCCTTAGGAGTATAGGGCTGCAAGGTAGGGCCCAGTGGATGGCTGAATATAAATTACATTATATACACCTGGACCCTTTACGAGGCCTTGAAAACAGTAATTTCTGAAGATGCTCCATATTGCAAACGACCCCAATAATTAGTTAATTAAGTCGCAAAACTCCAGCGTCGCTATGGTATAGTGCTCATTAAAGCTCATGTTGTCAGTCAGTTCAGCCGTTGTATGCCAAAGCTTGAGTCCATTGAGTCTTGCCTTGCTCATTAAAGCCCATGTTATAAGCCAGTCCGGCCGTTGTATGCCGGAACTTGAGTCCATTGAGTCCAGCCGTGCTCATTTAAGCCCATGTTATAAGCCAGTCCAGCCGTTGTATGCCAGAAATTGAGTTCTTGACCCAAGAGTAGATGAGCATGCAGAGCAGTAGCGAGTCGCTAACTCGGCACTTCTGCATGAAAAACAGTGAGGGTGCAGCCCCAGAGATAAGGCAGAGGCGCTGTTTAAGTCATCTAGGTCAAATTGCCCACTTCTGTGAAGGGGTTGCCAAAACGCATGCTCTGGCCCAAATTTGCCCCATTGTTGGGCTCCTGGGTAGATTTTAGTTCATAACTGCTCCCTCCGAGCAAAAAAAGAGGGAGGCAATTTCGGTCTCAAAGCATGAGCGCATCTGCTAGGCAGAGATGGTGCAAACACTGGAAACGTGGCGAGCGCTTTGTTTGGGCACAACATGAGCACAAGGACCTGCTCAGCATATTCTCTGGCTTTGCCCTGTCAAGTTTGGAGGCCCAGGAGTGGATGTACGCATGCCTGAGGGTTTAGGGTTAGATAAGCCTGGGACCCGGTCAAAGCTGGGAGCTGTCTTCACAAAACATCCCAGCCCGATGCTCCAAACTCTGTGGGGGGCACTCACTTGCAGGTTGTCTGAGCCAAGAGCTGCAGCAGGTGGTCCTTCCTGTACAAGCGAAAAGCGCCAGTGAGGTCAGAGATGGAGGCACCTGCGCAGGCAAAGGGCAGGTGGCTACACTGTGTGTGTGTGTGTGTGTGTGTGCAAGGTTGTGTGCAGGTGGCTATACTGTGTGTGCGCAGGCAAAGGGCAGGTGGCTACACTGTGTGTGTGTGTGTGTGTGCAAGATTGCGTGCAGGTGGCTATACTATGTGTGTGCAGGCAAAGGGAAGGTGGCTAAACTGTGTGTGTGCAAGACTATATGCAGGTGGCTGCTATGTGTGTGCAAGGGCGTGTGCAGGTGGCTGCTACGTGTGTGGGCTCCATGCGCTGCATCAGTTGCACAAGACACACACGGGAGATGCAGCGCAGACACAGGCGACAGAGCAAGGGGCGCACTACCCGCACAAGTCGGCATGCACATGTGAATCGAGCTCAACCTGCAGGAGCACACGTGTGCCATGCTCAATCAATGTGCAAAAGGGCGCGCCAGTGCTGTGCAGCTGGAGTAGGGAGATGAGGGCAGGCTCTCTAACCATCACTTATACCGACCAGGTCACCTACTTTTGCAGCTGCATCAGGGAAGCTCAGCGAACAGTACATGCAGTTGGCTGTCATGTCAAAGAACCCTTCAGATGTCAGCACCTTTCGCTTCAGGAAGGGACAACTCATAACCAGGTATGCATTCAAAAGTGCACCTGTGTGCCCACTCATGGGTCACATATAGGTTTGTGAACCTTGCACAACCATCAAGTGTTTTGGATGTGTATGACTGTGGATGGCAGCATGATATGCACAGGTGGCGCTCAGGGAGCGCCGAGGAACAAGAGGGCAGGCAATGCACAGCACAGCTGCATGATCTGGGTTGGTAGAAATATTAAATTCTCAGGCACATCACACAGCACACTTGCAGCATTGTCAGCGCTGGAAGTAGACATGTAAGGAGAAGGCATGCAAAATTGGCCGACTCTGTGCATCACTAGTTACTCTACGGGAGAGCGTGATGAGAAGGGTCTACCTAATTCATATTTCTACTCTGAGTCTGGCATATCTCCAGCACTACAAAGTCCATGCGTATGCCGGATGCTACATATACTCACATGGGATTGGCTGAATTGACGTGTGATTGTGCACTTTGCACGCAGCCATTGAGTACTCACCCAGCAGGCTAGCAGGCAGTCGTTTTGACTGGAGGCCTTTTGCTTTTGTGACACGGTACCTGTACTCACCCAGCAGAGTGCTGGCCAGCTGGTTGGCGCCCCTACTGGTTAGCTTCCTGCTGAAACCCCAGCCAGCGACGCCCCCGCCCTTCCTGTAGCGCGTGCCGCACACAACCGTGCAGCCTGTTGCTGCCTGCGTGGCAGCAGCGTGGCAGCTCTCAGAAAGGCAGCCGAGGAGCATGGCAACTCCCAAAAAGACATCTGTGCAGCCTGTTGCTGCCTGCGCGGCAGCAGCGTGGCAGCCCTCAGAAAGGCATCCGAGGAGCATGGCAACTCCCAAAAAGACATCTGTGCAGCCTGTTGCTGCCTGCGCGGCAGCAGCATGGCAGCTCCCAAAAAGACATCTGTGCAGCCTGTTGCTGCCTGCATGGCAGCAGCGTGACAGCTCTCAGAAAGGCATCCGAGGAGCATGGCAGCTCCCAAAAAGACATCTGTGCAGCCTGTTGCTGCCTGCGTGGCAGCAGCATGGCAGCTCCCAAAAAGACATCTGTGCAGCCTGTTGCTGCCTGCATGGCAGCAGCGTGACAGCTCTCAGAAAGGCATCCGAGGAGCATGGCAGCTCCCAAAAAGACATCTGTGCAGCCTGTTGCTGCCCGCATGGCAGCAGCGTGGCAGCCGCACGATCAAAGCAAGTCAGCTTTCAAAGAGAAGCTCGAGAAGCATGGCAGCTCTCAAAGAGGCATCCAAGGAACATGGCAACTCCCAAAAAGACGTCCAAGGAGCACGGCAGCCACACAGCAGCAAAAAGACATCTGGGCAGCGCAACAGCATCAAGGCAGCTCTCAAAATAATCCAAGGAGCATGGCAGCATAGCTGCCCTCAAAAAGACATCAAAGCAGCGCGGCAGCAGCATGGTACCCCTCAAAAAAGCACCTGAGCAGCACGGCAGCAGCACGGCAGCTTTCAAAAGACACCTAAGCAGCAGTGCACAATGCGTTTCTATTCCTGCCTCAGTTGACCCATGTGATGTGTAGCCCATGTGCTTGCATTGTGCAGACTGCCACTGGTGCCCCCATGGGGCGCGGCAGGCAGGTGCATGGCCATCATGAACAAAGTCACGCGGCAGGCAGGCGCATGGCCATTACGCGGCAGGCAGGCGCATGGCCACCACGCGGCAGGCAGGTGCATGGCCATATCGCGGGAGGCAGGCGCATGGCCATCATGAACAAAGTTCACCAAATATGATGTCCACAATGCATGAGCTAAACTTGCAGGTGTTTCCAGCCACAGAGCCCTTCAATCCTGAAGGGAAGCTACCTACAGCGTGGTTCAGTAACACTTCCTGTTTGCCACAGCTTCCACATGTTTGGTCCACCTTGTTTCATCTACATGTAGTGCACACTTCATGCACCTTGTGTTTGACTAGGAGGAGCCGCTTTATTTATGACTCATAAATGATGAGGGGCAGCAGGCGTTCAGTTCCAAAAATCCACTAATGGATGAACCAATGGAATGAGGGTGCTGCTGCAGCACACAGCCTTTTATACACTTGTCCATGACGCACCTGTCGTTGTAAGAACTTAGGGATGTAGCGCGGGTGATGCGACAAGTCCGCGTCCATGAGGACGACCCACTGCCCCCGGGCCTGTTTACACATCCAGTCCACAAGTAGAAATGACAATGCAAACAGTCATTCAGGGATAAACCTCTGTGGGGAGGAGGAAAGATTTGATGCGTCAATTGTCGCGTGCATGCAAGGTGCATGCTTATCCCTCACTGTGCATCAAGGTGCATGAGAAATGCATCACACGTAGACATGCAGGGAAGACATGACAGCCAACTGCGTGACCACCTAAGCAATTTGTTCCACTTCAGCTTCTTCAGCTCACCTGCTGTAGACCAGCCAAGTAAGCCGTGCCCAATCCCAGCTTGGCTGGACGCTGTATGAGCTTGACATTCCTACCGATCTCATGCCTCGACTGCTGCAAGCGGCGCACCACCTCTGCAGTGCCATCAGGGCTGCCATCATCCACAATCACCACCTCCCAGGGCAGGCTGGGCTGGCATGGAGCACTGTGCTTGCCGGTCTCTTTGTGCACCTTGCCGTAATAAGGGTTGAGGTGCTCGTGCAGCAACCACAACACGAGACCTACATTCTCTCTCTCGTTGAAGGTAGGGATGATGATGGTGAGGTGGACAGGGTCTTGGGTTGCAAGCTGCATGGTGGAGACATCGTCATTACTGGATGGACATGATGCCAGTCAAATCTTCACCCATTTGAGCACCTGTCAGTCAACTTATAGTGATTGCCTCCCAGGCACAAAACCTATTTAAATGAAAATTAGGGGATGGGCCAGCTGTCCAGCCTGCAGGCATGAAACCAACTGTGCAAGAAGAAAACTCGGAGTTGCGTCCAATGAAAGTAGAAATAATTTAACAGGAAATATTGATATTCTGCCTTTCTCTGCAGTCAAATCAATCCAGCAACTCAAGAGCAGTTGATGCAGCTGAGCCTGATGCTGTTTGATTCCATAACCGAAACATTAAGAAAAGAAAACACCATCAACATCAACCTTTGCGGACCTCTGGCACTCTCCCCCCCCGCTTCTGCGCTTCGTGGATCAGAACATTAGGTCACGAGAAAAATAGATAGATAGGTTCACTCGTGTCTTTGTATCTGCGATGGCAATGCAACTGTCGGGGAGCATAAACGTGAAAATGTCCACGCTCCTCACGCCCTTCTCCGTCCCCGCCCATCCAAGCCCACCCATCATGTCAGTCAGGGATAGAAGCTACCGCCAGAGGAGGCAGCACAACAGGCAGTCGGTTTCCACCGCTGCCCAGCAGGGAGAGGGGCTCCAGCAACAACAACCCCAACCACCTTTCATCAACACGAGGCCCAAGTCCAGGACTATCCTGACAGATCCCGCCCTGGCCGAGATGTCCCTGTCTGAAGAGGAGATTGAAGCAGACAGTGAGTGATGTTTACACGCTGCGTGTGCAGGGACTACTACTGTGGTTCTCTGTGGCTCTTCATGTGCAGATGGACCAACAAGAGACAGGGAGTTGGGGAACAGTAGAGGGTCTTTTGAGTAGTAGATTTCTTGCCTAGCTCACCTCGTGCAATGTATACACATCATCAGCAATGCCCTTTCCGCACAGCCAAGTGCCCTTAAAACTGAGGCCCTTGCTCTCCCTGCCCATCCAACCAACAGTGGCCAGTGCTGCCAAGACTGCCTCTTTGTGGGAGCTGCTGAACAACCCAGAGCAGGATGGTACCATTTTTGGCAACCGTGCCCGCTCTGCTACGGATGCAAATGTCCTACGTCGCAAGGGACATCTGAAGGTGCGTGCCTGTCAATGATCTGCATTGGGCTAGAATGTTCCTCTCTAAGGTCTCAGCAGGCTGACAGAAGGTATGCTTGGCTTGTTAAAGAACACGAAGAAAGGATGGGAGCCTTTCGTGGTTGCCAAATGTTCACAGATTTGATGTTTTGTGCCAATTTAAGGCTTCGAGCACACATTGATTGCGTGCCATGTTTCGCTTCTCTGTGCAAGCACCTAATGCACGCTCCCAAACAACATTTCCTTAGTTCACATTTCCTTAGTGGTCATTTGCTTCTCCTTTTTGTGCCCGCCTTCATGTCCTGCGACTCCTTCCGTGATGCAAGTTGCTGTCTGTTTTGGCAAGCTTGTGCTGATTAGATCCAAGTGCACAGGCCTCATGTTTTTATCTGAGGCTTGTCCTCCTGCCATTTTCATTTTCTTCTCTGTTCCCCTGATGATACCTCAATCAGCATGCTTTGTTCACAACTCAACCAGCTGCTGGTTGCCCTGGGGCACTGACCACCTCAGCCTTTTGGGCTCCACCATGACACCCTTCCCCACTCATGGGTCACATGCAGGAGCAAGATTTTCTCATTGATTTCATGCGCCGCATGCACGAGACACACTCCTGCCTGGAGGTGATGACAAAGATGGAGAAATGGGTCAACGAGCACCGCAAGGACCCCCTGCGGTCTCGCCTGAAGAGGCTGGTCCCCCAGCTGGGGCAGTTCTTCACCCCCTTGCATCTGGTTGATGCATTCCTGGTGGGTTTGTGGAGGTCAACAGTCTCTGCAAGGAAAGAAGAGAGAGAGAGAGAGAGAGAGAGAGAGAGAGAGAGAGAGAGAGAGAGAGAGAGAGAGAGAAGAAAATAAATTTCTTCCTCTGGGGAAGGGGTTGTCTTGTCTGTAGGAGAACAGCCAGTACAGAATGTATTTGAATGCTTTTTTAAAACCAGGCATGAAACAAGTGAGGGAAGTGTCGCAAGCGGCGCTGAAAATTTGGCGAAGCCAGTCCTTCCTGACACAGAGGTGGCATTGATGTGCAGAGCCTGGGGCAACAACCGGACCTTCCTGCAGCAGACCATGCCTTGTAAGCACGCATGGCTGAGTGCGCGCCATGCAAGCTGCTCCTGCCATTCATTGCTTACGTGCTCCCTCTAGACAATCAGCAGCAAAGCAAGCACCTGAGGCTCCCTCATCCACACACCAGAGCAGGGGGTGCAGGTCCTGCTCCGCACTGCATCAGCGAACTTCCGTGCCCTCACCTCTCTTTCCACGCAGCCACTCACACCATCGATGAAATATGAATTAGGTCTTCCATTGCAATTGGAAATGTGCAAATCCGTTGGCTCACCGGCAAGCTGGAATGGTCCGCAGGTGGACTGCGGAATTCCTGGAACGGGCCACCCCAGGCCCCGGACCCAGCAAGGGCATTAACAAAAGCATGCTGGTGAAGTTTGTGTCACCTGGAGCTGTTCCAGGGGCCTGGATGGGAGCATCTGACCAGCTTCTCTCAGCTGCTTAACAATGTGTCCTGCAGTCCTGCATGCCGAGAGTCAGGGCGGATGGTAGGCTGGCTGTCTCAGGCTGAGACCTGCCTGCAACACTCGCTGCAAACTTTTCTGCAGTACCAGCCACTGCCTCCCTTGCCCCACTGACACTGCAGGGCTGCCTAGAACTTTAGTTTGGGAGGGTATACAAGGTTTCAAGGCGGGGGGGTTGCCCTGGGCAGGCCAGGGCAGCCTGGTGTGAACGTTACCGGAAGGAGGCAAATCTAGGGGCTCACGCTCCATGAATGGGGCTTGGCCAAAAACATTGTACAGGCCTTAAAGCCTGCACAGCCAAAGCCCCTCACGCACAACCTACCCAATCCAGCTGTGGTGATGCTCACTGATGAAACGAATCTCGCGAACGACTGCCACACCACAGGAGTATGATGAGGTGTTCAAGCTGTCTCGCCGGAAGTTCATCCCACCCAACTTTGCAGAGCTCAGGCACGTGGTCAACATTGCGCAGGTGAGAGGTTGGAAACATGCAAAGATGAATGGAGCACCTTCTCTTTTGGAGTGTAACATGGTTTGGGCAACACAGTTTGGGCACCTGCAGCTTGTGCAGGCATGGGAAGCGCATTTTAGCAAGCAAGGGATGCACATTATGCAGGCATGGGATGAGCATTTTGGCAAGCAAGGGATGCACATTATGCAGGCATGGGATGAGCATTTTGGCAAGCAAGGGATACACATTATGCAGGCATGGCATGAGCATCTTGCAGGCATGGGATGAGCATTTCGGCAAGCAAGGGATGCACATTATGCAGGCATGGGATGAGCATCTTGCAGGCATGGGATGAGCATTTTGGCAAGCAAGGGATGCACATTATGCAGGCATGGGATGAGCATTTTGGCAAGCAAGGGATGCACATTATGCAGGCATGGGATGAGCATCTTGCAGGCATGGGATGAGCATTTTGGCAAGCAAGGGATGCACATTCTGCAGGCATGGGATGAGCATCTTGCAGGCATGGGATGAGCATTTCGGCAAGCAAGGGATGCACAATATGCAGGCATGGGATGAGCATTTTGGCAAGCAAGGGATGCACATTATGCAGGCATGGGATGAGCATTTTGGCAAGCAAGGGATGCACATTATGCAGGCATTGGATGAGCATCTTGCAGGCATGGGATGAGCATTTCGGCAAGCAAGGGATGCACATTATGCAGGCATGGGATGAGCATCTTGCAGGCATGGGATGAGCATTTTGGCAGATGGATGAATGCTTGCTGGCGCCAGCCTTCTGGGCGACAACCTGACATGTTGGGCTTCCATCCCGGTTTCCATCCTTGTGTGTGTGATCGAAATCAAGCCCCTGTGTGGGCGCTCAGAATCGTGCTCTCTTAGAAGGGGACACACGTTGGAAACACTGCAGTCCTCAGTGCTCCCACACTGCTCCTTTCCTTGCCTGCTTACATGCAGGTCCATGCCCCTCTTTCCTTGTGCCTCCCTTTCCCATTCCCTTGCGCCCTTCATTCCTTGCCTGCTCATGCACAGGTTCGCGCAAAGAAGCCATCGGTCAAGAGGCACGACTGCTAGGCTTGCCTGCTTATTTACTCATGCAACACACCTGTTGCTCTGCAGATCCATGCGAGCGCGAAGAACCTGAGGCTCATTACGTTTGATGCTGATGGCACCCTGTACGCAGATGGGTGCCACTTTGAGCAGGTAAGCTGCTTGCTTTCATTGGGTTTTCCGTGCTACGTACCATGGTGGTGTGTTGCCATATTTTAATGAGATAAGAAGACGGGCAAGGGTGCGCTGTGTCTTTAGCATGTAAGCAGCATCAATAAGACTAGGAGCTTTGAGCAAGGCTTTCTCCCATTGAAAGGGGTTGGCAATCTGTCTCACCCATGCTGATGCACAATAAGGTTGCAGCTTAAAACTGTTAATGCGTATGCACAGTAAGAGAGCACGGTGAGCATTTCATGCCGATGTCCAAAAAGGTAGAGCAAGGCAGCAGGGCGAACTTTTTTTAAGGTGCTGATGCACAATGAGAAAGCAGCCCTCAGGTCCCCCTAACGCGGCCCTCAGGGCAGGTTCAGGTGCATGCCCAGGATGTTTTTAATTTGATCATGGATGTGACTCGTTCAGTCATTGAATCAGTGAAGTGAACCGCAGAACTCCTCGGACAATGACAATATGGGCAGAGTTCTTTGCTGATATACAGGAAGTAAATAACAATACTACTTCTGATACTGATACACTGAGAAAGCAGCCCTTGGGTTCCCCAGACACAGCTCCTCGGCTGGGCGATGACGATTTGGGCAGAGTAGTTTACAATCCTGTTTGGTCACAATTTGTTCTTGTGAGATTACGACCGGATCATTTTTGAGGTTTCTCCAAAATACCTTATATGAAACACCGCGTATCAAGGTTTCCCAGCAAGCTGGATGACCTTCAGCTTTTACCTTTGTGAGCATGAGGGCCATCATTCTGGGCTGGCAGCATGCTCTTTGCCGTCACATGCTGGCAATGGCGCTCAGCTTTGGAGCGTGCAGGTTCCATTGTATTTGTACATACAGCCTTGGACAAGTGATCTCTCCTGTGTCCCTCCCTAGGCAGTTGGTACCACTTTTCACAAAGCCCAACCACCGCTTTGGTTGCACAAGCAACGAAAGTGCGAGGCTCAGCAACAGCATACGGCATCGTCTACTCACGCGTCCTAAATCTTGCATGCCACATGCATGCAGGACAATGCCATGATCGCTCACATCATCAACCTCCTCCAGTGTGACATTCATGTGGCCATCGTGACGGCTGCAGGGTACCCAAAAGAGGCCCAGAAGGTGTGCGCGAATTTGTGTGTGTGTTACGTGCGTGCAGGATAATGCCATGATTGCTCACATCATCAACCTCCTCCAGTGTGACATTCATGTGGCCATCGTGACGGCTGCAGGGTACCCAGGAGAGGCACACAAGGTAGGCTTGAATATGTGTGTGTGTGTGGGGGGTGGGGGGTGGGGGGGGGGGGTCCACCTTATCATCTGCCTTGCCGGGTCCTGCAGGCATGCATGCCACGGGCAGAAGTTTGAAGCATTGTATTGGCAAAGCTT
This sequence comes from Dunaliella primolecta, assembly GCA_914767535.2. Classification (NCBI taxonomy): domain Eukaryota; kingdom Viridiplantae; phylum Chlorophyta; class Chlorophyceae; order Chlamydomonadales; family Dunaliellaceae; genus Dunaliella; species Dunaliella primolecta. The sequence goes on from OU611755.1 coordinate 11,113,810, forward strand.
CCATCTTGGCATCTACCTTGCATGGGCTGGGCATGCATGCACTCCGTGGACAAAGTTTCAAGCCTTTGACAGGGTGAACACGCACGCACACACACACACACGCACACGCACACACACATGCTGCCTTCCTTGGATTGCGCTTCTCAAAGACCATAAGCTTGGTTTTTGAGTGATGCGCGGGACTTGCAGCGAGGGGCCAACCCCTGGCATCCCAGCTGAGCAGCTAGGCAAACAGAGGAAACTTGCTCTCTTTAACATGACTGCTGCACCAATGTCAGCAGCGTTACCAGCGGCTCCCGTCCCCCAGCATGAGCAACTCCTCTCAGCTGGAGCACTTGTGACAGGCAGCACGGGCTTTTGGTGGAAGGAAGATTGCCTGGCCTTGCAACATGTCCTCACACGGGCAGCCCATGCTCTGCCGCTGCTCTGCCGCCGCCACTGTGTCATGGTACCAGCTGGCTGACCCATGTGTGCGTTTGCGCAGTTTGAGGGTTGCCTTGTTGGGCTGCTGGGCTCCTTGGAGTTGTGCTGCACTCGCTGGGTGTCAAGAAATGTGGCTCACAGTACCAGCTGGCTGACCCACTCACGCTTGCAGTTTGAGGGTTGCCTGGCAGGGCTACTAGGCTCCTTCCGCAAGCTCAACCTATGCTCTGCCGCTACTCTGTCGCCACACTCTGTCATGGTACCAGCTGGCTGACCCATGTGTGCGTTTGAGCAGGCTGAAGGTCGTCTTGTTGGGTTGCTGGGCTCCTTGGAGTTGCGCTGCTCTCATTAAATGTCAAGAAATGTGGCTCACAATACCGGCTGGCTGACCCACTCACGCGCGCAGTTTGAGGGTCGCCTGGCAGGGCTACTGGGCTCCTTCCGCAAGCTCAACCTCCCTGCGGAAGTCACGGACCGCTTCCATGTAATGGGCGGCGAGTGCAACTACTTACTGCGAGTCACACCTGAAGACAAAAGGCTGGAGTTTGTGCCCGACGAGGTAGGGTACAGCACTGTCGCACGTGTGTTCGCGTTCACACAACACACACACACGCACACACAAACATGCGCACATGGCAAGCCTATGTCTGGAGAGGTGAAGAAGTGTGCTTTCTTCTCTCTCTTTCTCTTTGCAGAGCTTAGAGCTGAGTTACGAAAGCACGGAATGCTGGTGCAGGCTATTGGCACGGCACACGCTCCATTTGTGTAAGCACTCATGCCAAGCCGGCGCAAGCATGCACGTGGCAGTTTTTCACCTTGGCTTTTCCTGGCTTCAACTTGGCTTTTCCTGCATCTTTGCTCCCCTGCCCTTTGCCAGCAAAGGCCAAACTGCGCCAGCTTGGCTTTCTGGCTTTTCCTGGCTGCAACTTGGCTTTTCCTGCATCTTTGCTCCCCTGCCCTATGCCAGCAGAGGCCAAACTGAGCCAGGGTGTGCTGTATCAGCTTCACCTTTGTGTGCAAACACTGCGCACTGTGTCCAACAGGAAGAATACATTCTTTGTTTGCAGTGGGACATAAGTGTCTGAGTGCACTGTGTCCGGAAAGGAAAACTATGTTCATTGTGTGTGGCTGTGTGACGTGCGTGAGGTTGGCTAGATCCATACATACGTTGTATTTTCCCTGCCAGAAAGCTGATATATACGTTTGCATATTTTTAAGGCATTGGCCGACCCGAGGCATGTGTGTGAGTGGGGCTGGAGGGGGGCATGCACTGGAATGGGAGGCAGATGAGGCGTGCTGGTGGCATGAGGTTGACGGTGCCTGAAACAATTGGTGAAATGTGTGAACCTTTGGGTACTAAACTCTAAACCCTAAACCCGGAGCTTGTGCATGCGCGTGTGTGGGCTCATGCACGCAGGAGTGGAAAACAGAGGAGATGTGCCGGTGGCATGAGGATGATATCCAGTACATGCTGGATGGCGCGGAGATGCTGCTCATGAAGGGCGCCAAGCGGCTGGAGCTGGAGGTCTCAGTCATGCGCAAGCCGCGCTCCGTGGGCATCATCCCTATCTCACCCACCATTTACGAGGTGCGTGTGTGTGCCTCGTAACCACCTCATCTGTACGGCATATCTGTGGGAAGAAGGTGTCTGTCATGTGCAAGCTGCGCTCCGTGGGCATCATCCCCATCCCACCCACCATCTGTGAGGTGCGGTTGTGCCTCTGTACAAAGCACATGGAAGCTTGGGTGGTTATGCATGCGAGCAGTCGTGCCTCTGTACAAAGCACATGAGGTGCGGTTGTGCCTCTGTACAAAAGCACATGAGGTGCGGTTGTGCCTCTGTACAAAGCACATGGAAGCGTGGGTATTCATGCATGCGAGCAGACATCGACTCATGCAAAAGCCTGCAGCGCCCCCGAAGTCTTTCTCAACTTGAAGGACTTGCACATGTGCCAAGCATTCATACTGGGGCGCATCAGCTTGGTACGGCGCATACCATGACTCAGCGCTCCTGTTGCGTATTTTCTCTGTGTGATGGCGGAGTGCTGAGGTACACCGGTAGTGGGTGCCGTGCTCTTATGCCAACTAGTATCAAAAGATGCTTCGGGTGTCTCCCTGCAGCTGTGCTTGGGGGCGTGTCCTGCTCAGCGGCTACCAGGATGCTGGTATCATTGAGTGTGCGAGTGCAGATGCATGCTTGCCATGGCATGCTGTGGGTGCTGTGGGGGCACCCCGGAGCCTGACACGCCTTGCTACCGGCTTGCAAGCACACTGAGATGAACTGAACTGAACTGAAATGAAATGAAGTGCACTTGACCTAGCACCAGGCTTGCTCCTTGACATGCCTTTGTAAGGATAGGAAACAAATCTTGGTTCCAGCCAGCACAAAGGCGTGTCAAGGAGCAAGTCTGGCAACAAGTGGAGCTGGCAAGTGCGCTTCATGCCATTTCTGTGTGCTTGTTGTCAACATCCGCGCTCAAAGTTATTTTTTGGTGCTTAATGTCTTTGTTTATTTTTGTCTCTTGTCATTAACTACGCTTTGTGTCATTTCTCTGTGCTTCATGCCACTGAGCACGCCTCATGCCATTCTTCTGTGCTTCGTGTCATCGTTTGTGCTCAGTGTCATATCTTTGTGCTCCATGTTGTTATTCGCGCTTCATGTCATTATTCATGCCTCATGTCATTATCGCATGTTTGGAAGCCAGTAGCAAGGCTCTTGCGAGTACAAACGCATAATTAACACCAAGGTCATCGCCACACGTTGCCCTGGGAGTGCAAATGCACATGGTTGCCATGCATGGGATGCTTGGGTGCATGGGAGGCTTGCATGCATGGCTGGCATGCATGGGATGCCTTGAGTGTGCAGGTGCAGAGAGACATCGTCAGGCATGGGGTGCTTCAAACATGCAGGTGCAGATGGCAGGTGCCCAAAGCGGCTACGTTAGCGTATAGGTGTAGGTGGTTGCCAATGGGCCCTGCTTGGGCCCTGAGTGTGGCAGGTGCTGATGGTGGCTGGTGTGCCTTCCTCTTCACTCACGCCCTCTTACCCATGCCTGTCACCATCCCTTTTTCTCACTCATGCTCAGCGCCAGCGTGCTCGCTGCTGTTTTCATCAGCCATCATGCTCACTGCCATCATCAGCATCAGCACCAGTGCCATCATCACCGCATCAACACCAATGCCATCATCACCGCATCACCGCATCAGCCATCATCACCGCATCAACACCAGTGCCATCATCACCGCATCACCGCATCAGCCGTCATCACCGCATCAACACCAGTGCCTTCATCAACGCATCGGCTATCACCACCACATCAGCACCAGTACCATCATCAGCAGTGCATCATCAGCACCAGTGCCATCATCAGCTTCAGCATCAACAGCAGCACCAGTAGCATCTCACCATATGTACAATTCCCTGCCATGCATGAATCAGGTGCTGGAAGACATTGCCCTCAGCGCGCAGACTCAGCTCGTCGCAAATGTGCCCTTCTGCGCTTTCAACGGCGGCAATGACGTGTTTGTGGATTGTGGCAACAAATCCCTAGGGCTGCAGGCCCTCATGACCTTCCTGGGCATCCAGGTGAGGTGCATTGCCCTCGTGGCAGCGTTGGGTAGGAAGGAGAGGCGCGACCATTGTGCATGCCCTCATAAAGTTCCTGGGCATCCAGGTGAGGTGCATTGCCCTCGTGGCAGCGTTGGGTAGGAAGGAGAGGCGCGACCATTGTGCATGCCCTCATGACCTTCCTGGGCATCCAGGTGAGGTGCATTGCCCTCGTGGCAGCGTTGGGTAGGAAGGCGAGGCGCGTCCATAGTGCATGCCCTCATAAAGTTCTTGGGCATCCAGGTGAGGTGCATTGCTCCTCGTGGCAGTTTTAAAACAAAAGGCGAGGTGTGTCCAGTGTGCGTGCCCTCATGGAGTTCTTGGGCATCCAGGTGGGTTGCATGCATTACATTGCGCATGCCCTGATGGCAGTCTCAGGTAAGGAGGCGGGTTGTGTTCTTTGTGCGTGCCCCTCATGACATTCTTGGGTGTGGAGGTGTATTCCTTTTGGGCATGCTACATTACAACTTTCTCCTGTGCTTGTGACACTCTTCGAACCTCAAGGTGAAGCTCTGTCACTGACGCTTACATCACCTCAAGGTGAAACTATGTTACTGGCATTGACTGTCATGCCACTGTCAATAGGGAGAGGAAAAGACACACTGGCCCACTTTTGAGGATGGTGATGCCATGTGTATGGTTCAGGGATATCACTGACACCAGAAAGAGGGGTCATGGACACAGGCACGCTGTTGAGGATGGTTCTCCGTGTGTGCATCACCAACCTCAACAGTGTGTGCAGGTGTTCATGTACCGTGTATTGGTTGAGAGTGCTCATCTCGGCGCCCATGCCTTGTGCGCGTGCCGTCTCGTTTGCCAGGCTGGCTTGGCCTGATGCCACATGTGCATCAAGTATTTGAGCATCACCCCATGTGTGCATCACCCCATGTGTGCATCAAATATTTGTGCATCACCCCATGTGTACACGCACCATGCCATGTGTGCATCACCCCATGTGTGCATGCCCCATGCCATGTGCGCATCACTCCATGTGTACATGCACCATACCATGTGTGCATCACCCCATGTGTACACGCACCATGCCATGTGCGCATCACCCCATGTGTGCATCACCATCCTCAACAGTGTTCACATATATTCCTGTGTAGAATCGTTCGCACTTTGGTGCACACGTAGCTTTGGCAGGTTGCCAGGCTGGCACGACGCGCTACACTTGCGCGAGCATCTCTGGGGGTCCTGCGCTTTGTGGCGAGTCCATGCAGCTGCTTGCTTGATTCCATGCAGGCGTGCAGGAGAGTGCTTGGAACAGCAAACAAGTCTTACAGCACGTAGGGGGGAGCGGCTTGTGCTCCTATGTCAACATGTGCATGTGAACATGCACGCCCTTTGCCCCCCTACCCCCCCCCCCCCCAACACACACACACACACACACACACACACACTCACGCGCACGCGCATGCAGCCGCACGAGACGCTGCACGTTGGGGATCGCTTCACTCTCAGTGGCAACGACTCGGCGACCCGGGATATGTGCAGGTGCGAACTGGTTTGGGGGGCTCAGATGTGGAAATTTGGTAAAGTCTGAGGGGGCCAGTGGGGTATCAAGCGGCACCTCCCACCCAAGATGTGGCCAGGTTGCTTGCATGCGTGCCTTCGATACAGGCTAAGCCTTTCCATCCCTGCCAAAGATGGACTGGAAGTTCCGAGGTGTCAGGTCAGGCTTACACAATGAAAAGAAAGGAAATCGTAAGGGTCGGAGGCGGGCATGCAAACAGGTGAGGATTCCTTTGGTTCCGGAAATACAGGATTGCTCGGGGGATAGGTAGAGAGAGGTTTATGTCGAGGGCAATGTGTACTGACGGTAAGCTGCCTCCATTCTTTGGCGCCGCCCACCTCCTCAAAGATTCCTTGACTGCTGCCAATTTTGTGTGTTTGCATGAAAAAGGCATTTCTCATGGCTGACACCTGCCTGACCATCAAGCTTTCCATGCTTCCTGCGTGCCTCCCTATGTTTGTTCTTTGCGTACCAAGCATGTTGCATTGTCCAAAGCAATGAAATCAATGCCACAGAGAGTTGGCAGTTGGAGGTCAAGTACTGAAGTTTGGGGGTGCTACGTAGGGCACAGCTATTTGCGCACCCACTCGTGGCAGCGGAAGGTGCAATGCACTGTTTGCGCACCCTGAACGCGCACTGAATGCACTGTTTGCGCGCCCACTCGTGGCAGCGGAAAATGCATTGCACTGTTTGCGCGCCCTGAACGCGCACTGAATGCACTGTTTGCGCGCCCACTCGTGGCAGCGGAAAATGCAATGCCACAGGTGCACCAAATGGACAGCCCTCCTGGATGTAGGCTTTTGGTCTGAACTGTGGCAAGAAAATCTTGTTTTGCAACAGGCTTCAGGGGAAGTGCGCTCCCTCTGGGGTTCCCAAGGGGAAGTGTGTGAAAACCAATGCACAGGTAGAGGCAGCGCTCTGTTCACGCACTGCTTACTTTTTGCTTGGCATCCCTTAGCGTTGCAGCGTGCTCTGGGTAGCAGACTCAGATGAGACCTTTGTTTACGCACTACTGGCTGTCTGCTTGGCTCCCTTCTGTGCTGCAGTGTGCTCTGGGTAGCAGACTCAGATGAGACGGGCTTCCTTGTGTGCCTGCTGCCGGAAAACATCGCCTTTGTTTACGCACTACTGGCTGTCTGCTTGGCTCCCTTCTGTGCTGCAGTGTGCTCTGGGTAGCAGACCCAAATGAGACGGGCTTCTTTGTGCGCCTGCTGCTGAAAGACATTGCCCGGAGCTCTCTCGAGGCCCAGCATGAGCAGACCATGCGAAGGAAGCTGCTGCTTGATGTATGAGAGGTGGGGGAGATGCTGCATCGAGGCTCCATTGATGACAAATGCTGCGCGTGTTGTGGTGACAACAAAGGGGTTTACGGTATTACAACATATACACATAAACACAGCCCCTGTGCATGCATCGTTGAGCATATGTAGGTGACCTTTATGTTTGCATGCGCTCGATGATGGTGACAGTGTGTGTGTGTGGTGTGTGTGTGTGTGTGTGTGTGTGTGTGTGTGTGTGTGTGTGTGTGTGTGTGTGTGCGTGCGTGCGTGCGCGCGCGCTTGTGTTTCTGAGAGCACTTTTGCCAACGTCGTCATGTAGTTTCATTGCTGCTGATGAATTTGTTTGCTGGCTTTACATCCCTCCCACACACATGTGCGCAGGCTTCCTTTTACACAAACAAATGTAGCTTGACTACCCACATGAGTGGTTGGGTTCAGGGACAGAAACAAAAGGTCTGATGATCGGCATCATTACTAATTTTGTTGATTTACTTGGTTAAGACACTTTGCTGCTAATAATTTTGTGCGCAACACCTCTTCGGGCTGCTTGTGTTTACGGAGCCTGAAAATTTAGGTCTTTCCTTTGAAAGGAATTCTTGCAAAGAATAATCAATGTGGTGATCTCTTGGGGTTACGCTCCTGCTTTCATGGTGTCCCCCAGAACTTCATGCACACTGTTGCTGCTTGTATTTTCAACATCCAACTTATCTGATTTACTCGTTCTTGTCACCTTGTCTTCATTTCCGTAGCATAGGCAACAAAGTGATCCACAACCATTACTTGAGCTGTTTGTGTTGGGTTTGCAATGAAAGAGTTCGACTTGACGAGTGTGCACAAAGGGTTTGAGTTGACATTATTGTGCAATCGACTGTTTTCTGTTTATAATTGCTACCTTTTTGATCGCTCCTGTCGCTGGCCTGATAAGGACAGCTGGAAGTTTGACATTGCTGTCCCTGTGAAAGACGGCAGCTTGGCTGAAGCTTGAGGAGGAGAAACATATGCCAGTTAAAATGTGTTTTGGGAGAAGATGGAGTGTTATTTGTTCTAATGTTGGGTTGCCACAAATTGATTGCATAGATCTGCAGCACATGTTCTTGAGCAGCCCTTCCTCACCTGGATAGCAGTAAAGCACAGCAGTCAGCAACAGGAAAATGGAGAAGTCACATTGTTCAGGAGAGGGCTAGGGGTTGCATAGCTGTTCCTGCCTGCAAGGGCTGCTTAGCTGAAACCAAAAAGGTGCCTGTAACCGAACCGTTTGTCACAGGGGTTGGGTGACCAGTCCAATCAAGGGTTACAAGGGGTTGGCCTACAGCCCGAAAATCTGGCTGATCGGCTGCTGGTGAAACATTCTCATCCAGCATAAAAAATTGAAACCAGTTCAGACAAAAATTTTGAAAATCTGTGCAAGTCTTGATTTAGAAAAGCGTTGACCTCAAGATTAGTCACAACGTGAAAGCTCGCCAAGAAAGGAACAAAATCAGTGTTTGGAAGCTGGGCAAAAGTGTGTAACGGTTTAAAAAGATCAATGAACAGGTCCTTGTATTTTCTGCGCAGCTCACACAACTCACAGCAATTGCAGTAGAAAAGAACATGTTTCTCGCCCTGGACTTCAGCACATCCACACTTATCACAAATATTTTAACCACCCAACCATTTACAGGACTCGACCTTCAAGCAGTGGGCACGAAGCCTAAACCTACTCACATTCCTCATGACTCCTTTATCCAGATCCTTAAATAAATATGATGGGATACAGAAGGGTGTGCGTGGTGTTTGATTCAAAGGTTTCCCACACCAATGATGGTAAGTCACTGCTTTTCTGTTCACCTCTCGGGGACTTAGGGCGTCTGCTTCCCTCCAAACCTTCTGCTGTCTGTACCTCAAATCCCCTAAAAAATCCTGCATGGGTATCTTGGAAGCACTCAGTAATTTCTGTTTAAACACCTCTTCATTGCGCATGCCATTAAATGTCTTAGATACATGTGCAGACCAACAAGAGTCATCCATATCAGCAAGGTGTAAATCTGCCTTCAGCACTTGGCATAATGTTTTACTGTTAGAATTGAGCATATTGTTGAAAAAATTAACACTAGCCCTAAACCAATAAAACTGTAAGGGCTCTTGACCACACTCTCTCAATACTGGCCAGTTCGTGGCAGTACTTTTCTCACCTAGAAAACGCCTTAGAGAGCATAATTGCCTTTTTTGCAGTCCAATCTGGAGGACAAGAGCAATACCAATGACCCTGCTGTACCTCTTAAAAATAATGTTCCTTCGTGGTTCTCCTGAAAGGAAAGGATACAGGTTACAGGTTAGGGAAGGGAAGGGTTACATAGCTGTACCTGCCTGCGGGGGCAACTTAGCTGAAGCAAAACGTGCCTGTAACCAAACCAGTCTGAACTACAAGAACACTAGATTTAGATGCAGATTTACATGGGGGGACATGGGAGGTTTATGCGGAAGCGCTTGGGGGGAACAGTGAGATGCAAACTCAGTTTGAGCAGGCCATTGCAAAGGAGGACCCTGTGTCTGCCTGTGAGACGACCTGTTTTTTGCTTGCGACCGATGATTGTACAAGCTGCTGGGGATGCGGGCATGACTGGGCTGGTCAGTGTGTGTGGGCCTTTGCGTGCCAGCCGGAGGGGCGCTCACAGCCCTCCCTGGTTTGATGCAGCTTGTAGAGAGAAGCGTCGTGTGTTCATGGAGGCTCTTCAAATTGGTCAGCCTCTGCATGCGCGTGAGTTTGTGCGGAGGCAGTACAAGATCCAAATTCGGTGGTCAAAGCGTACTCAGACCACGCCTGTGGCACAGTCTGTGTGGGATAAGTATTTGAAAGCGCACTTTCAGCCCCGTGAGGAAGCTCAATTGGTTCGTGGGGGTGTGGCTTTGTCTGCAAGGGATATAGCTGTTCCTTTGGATCGTGGGCGCGACATTGAGGCTTGTCTTGAGACAGGGTACTCAAAATAATTGGATGCCTGAGCCGGATACAGTTGTTGTGCCTTCAGAGGAGGAGATGCAAGGGCTGGTAGCCAAGCAGATTGGGAAGATGAATGGGCGTGCTTCCCCTGGTTTTGACTGTGTGGCTGCTCCTTTAATCAAATATGCTGCTATGGTGCGCCCGCGGGTCAATGGTCGGGGCACTGAGCGAGTGAATGTGCTTGCGCCATACATTGCCCGGCTTTTCAAGCTGTTCTATGACAAGGCTCATAGAAGAAAAAAACTAACACATGGCGATTTTGAAACAATCCTCCCCTGCTCGACGTATCTTGTACACACGACCCCTCTTATTGAGGAACCGGTTCGCCTCACTGGCTTCTGACGCTCCCTCCCCACATACAGACGCAATGATGGCACAAGACATGCCTAACACACAGCTACTTGCTGAGATGAGAACGATGATGACTGATTTGAGAACAATGATGACCGCGACTGAAGAAAAGGTGGCTTTAAGCGTTGCAAACCTGTCCACACAAGTCCATGAAGTCACGAATGAGATGCGAGACATTATCACGCAGCAGCGCTCAGACATTGATGCAGGACGGCAGGCACACGCTGCTTTGGCCCAAAGGGTTGAACACATTGCTACTGACATCTCGAATCTTCGTGAATCTGTCACACGTTCTTCTACCACACGTTCTTCTGGCCCTACTGCCGACCTCACGTACTTGCAAAAGCTATGGAACCTGGAAAACAAAGCAGAACAACCCGCCATTGACGCCATCTCCGGCTATGCCTTTGTGAAACCAGCAGATGGTGCAACCTCTTCCTATGACACTCCTCAGAAGATTGCAGACACTCTACAGTACGATACATCCAAGATTTCCCAGCACCCCAAAGTGGCTGGAGCATTCCGTATTGACACGGGTATGACTGGACGAGCTGGGACCTTGGCTGTGACCAACTTTGTGAACAGCAGACGCAACCTCCTACCACGTGGCTTGTACCTCACACGAGAGAAGACTACTGTCACCTTGGCCAGACAGAAGTGTGTAAAAGCCATTCGTACCTCACTGCTGAGCACAATCTCTGAACACCATGAGCTGAAAAACCTGAAGGTGCATGGGGGTATGAATGGCAGCAACCTCTTCCTCTCTTTTTCTGACCGCAAGGAAGCTTTCTCACGCTCAGGAAACTCCCTCACATACTCTTACCCTGTGTGGGAACACATCCCTTATGATGAAAAACTGAATCAGGGCATGGGCGGATTCAAGTTTGACCCTACCAACCTTCTGAACCAGGAACACACATACATATATGAGAAGATTAAGGCAATCATCCCACCTACTGAGCGCCTCGATATCAATATGGATGGAAGGAATACCGGCGTCAGGGAAAGGGAGGAAGAACGACCGGGAGGGGCACGCAAAATGCTGCGCACCACCACCACCAACAACAACAATAATGGGAACCCAGGCCCCAGTCGTGTGAATCAGAGCTGAAGGGGTGGCCGGTCAAGGCTTGACCTGCTATCAGTAAACTGTGATGGTATTCCAGCGACTGAAGAGGATATGAAGCATGAGGAACTTGTGCTGCAGATTTCAAAACACCACATAATAATTTTGACAGAGACTAGAACCAACGAGACTCAGAGGCTCCTACAATACCTTCCTGAACACACACTCATTGGACAGACACACATTCCTACTGGTTATCAAGGATTAAAAGGGTATGGAGTCGCTGTTCTTGCTTCAAATCAAGTGGCTGAATTTTGCTCACTACAAAAAACTACAAAACATACAAGGCCTCTGGATCAGATGTGATAAAAGACTCTTTGACTTGGAGGAAGACGTCCTGATGTGTGCCACCTACCTAAACCCTCAAAGCAGCACTAGGCCTGCTCAGGGAATTGACAATCTTTTTTACACGCTGGGTGAGGAGATTTTGTTAGCCAAAACAGTGACACCACATGTCATCATTTGCGGGGACTTCAATGCCCACATAGGGTGCTTAAATGAACTTCTCTTTCCTACACCTCCACATCTCCCACAGGATGTCCTGTCTAGGCACCATTCACCTTGTGAATTCCCAGGATATCAATACTTTTCTAAACCAGGACAACAAACTTCCTTTTTTTTCTTCATGATCTCATGTGTATTTATGAACAGGCTAGCAGTCAAACGTCTTGACTGAGGCCTTTTTTTCCCTTGTAACCCTTGTAACCCTTGTAACCCTATGACAAGGCTCACATTCCTGAATGTTGGAAGAAGGCCAAGCTGACCCCCTTGTACAAAAAGGGGCCCCTCATTGAACCAAATAGCTACCGCATGCTGGCTGTCAGTGGCACAATGTACCGCTTGTATGCTAATGTGATTCGTTCTCATGTCACGGACTGGTGTGTGGCCTCAAACAAGATTATAGATACACAATTTAGCTTCTACCCTGGAAGGAACACCCTCCAGCCCATCTACAGTTTAAGGCACCTACAGCATGCTGCACGCACGATCAAGCCTGGGCGATCTAGCTGGCTGCACACTGCATTCATTGACTTCAAGCAAGCATATGACACCATCCCTAGGCAGGCACTCTGGCAGCACCTGCAGCGCACACGCATGCCCACTTCTTTCTTGTCCGTCATTTAAAAAAATGTACGAAGCTGATGAGTACATTTTGAAGGATGGAGAGAAGAATGCTCAGGTGCACCCTAACACAGGTGTGAAACAGGGCTGCCCTTTGTCCACTCTACTTTTCTCTGTATATTAATTGCATTGATGAAATTGCGGAGGGGGTGCAAGGTGCTGTCACGGGTACGGCTGAATTCTATGTGACGCACATGTTATATGCTGATGACCTGACTCTGATGGCCAACGATCCTGTTGCGTTGCAGACCATGTTGAACCGCTTGCATGCGTATGCTCAGAGGAAGCACTTAGTCATCAACACAGCTAAATCTAAGGTGGTGCACTTCAATTCCTCTGGGTCGGACCTGCCTGTTTTTCATATTGGGGGGGTGCCACTGGCACACAAGGAGCCTTTAGATACCTTGGCATGATGTTTTACAAGTGCATGAGCATGGCCAAGTCCTCTGAGCATGCAACTGGCCACTTCATGGTGTCTGCCTTTCGGGTTCGTCAATTTGTTCGTGAGAATTTTTTGGCAAATAGGCCGTACGTGTCTCTGTGGCTTGAGAAGAAGTATGTGGTTCCAGCTGGAATGTATGCAGGCCAAGTGTGGGGCACTGAATCATTAAAGCGGGCAAGGAATTTGCAAGTGATCTGCAAGTGCGGCACATGAGTTATCAAGAGCACGCTGGGTGTTAAGCGTACCACTACAAACTGGGCTGTCCTGAGGGAGTGTGGTCATGAGCCACTTCAGTTTTACTGGTTTAGGTCTGTTGTCAAAGTGTATAATAGCATGCTGAGGTCTAACAGTGAGACGTTGAGAAGAGTGCTGAAAGCAGATTTGAATATTCATTCGCGTGAGCCAGCCTGCTGGACTGCTCAAGTTTTGGATGCTTTCCAAGGCTTATGGCGTTGTGATTCCTTTGCGCAAGCTCTGCGGCAGGGCACTCCTATCCCTATTCAAGAGTTTACTGATGAACTCAGACACAGGCCAGTGTTCAGGATGCTTCTGATTTCCTCTTGCAACACAACAACAAGCTTTTTTCGTTTGTTTCTGAGCTTATGGACATTATGTTGGCTGGCGAGGACCAGTCACAGGCCGATCAGCCGAACAGTCTGACTGAAGGTCCCCCTGTGTAAATCTAAATCTAAATCTAAATCAGACACAGGCTGCGGGCAGTGTGGAGAGATGTTGAGGGAGTGAACCCGCGGGACACATATAGTAAGCTGGCAACTTACCAGTCTCTTTTTGCAGTGCCTTTTGACCACAATGTGCATGCCCCTGCCCGTTTACCAAGGCACATGCATTTGGATTTGTCTCCACAGGTCATGACGAACGTTAGCCATTTCAGACTTAGGGCACACACACTGAAGGTGGAGACAGCAGCTTGGGATACTTGGAACGCTCTTTTGTGTGATCGCTGTTCTTGTGATGAGATTCAAGATGGGGCTCATGCCCTTTTGGTGTGCAGAGACGCAGATGTTTGTGATTTGAGAAGAAAGCATGCTTACCTGTTCAACTGTTTCTCTGGTGATTTTTCAATGGAGCAACCATTTTTACAACAAGCCAGTGTCCAGGATGTTTCTGATTTCCTCTTGTAACACAACAAGTTGTAACACAACAGCTTGTAACACAACAGCTCGTGCTATGCTTACATCTGCTTATAGGAATCGTCATTTTGTACGTGAGCACACACTTGCAGGTAGGCCGCATGCTTCCTTGTGGCTTGCAAAGACGTATGTTATTCCAGCTGGTATGTGCGCGAGTCAGGTGTGGGGTACAGGTTTCATGCAGGCAGGCAAAGAGTTCTCTAGTGCTCTGCAAACTTTGCATCTGAATTTCTTGAAAGGTACCTTGGGTGTGAAGCGAACTACCACTAACTGGGCTGTTTTGAGAGAATGTGGGCATCAACCACTGCAGTACTATTGGTTTAGAGCTGCAGTCAAGCTGTACAACAGCATGCTTGATACAAATAGTAGTACTTTACGCCGTGTTATGCAAGCCGATTTGAAGTTACAACCTAAGGATGACAAGTGCTGGACAGCGCAGTTAATTCAAGCCTTCCAAGGTTTGCGTGGTTCTGAAATTTTGGAGCAGGCTGTGAGGTCAGGAGGTGCCATTTCCATGAATGATTTTAGTGCAGACTTGAGGTACAGATTGCAAGGAGTTTGGAGAGAAGCCGAGTCAGTGGATCCAAGGAAAAACAACAACAAACTAGCTACTTACCAAGCTTGGTTTGCTACTCCTTTTGCTTGCAACGCTCGCCAAACCTACTAGGATAGTATGCACCCCTGCCTTGGTATTTTTTATGGATTTGCCTAAGCAAGTTATGCGTAATGTGAGCACGTTCCGGCTTCGTGCTCATACTTTGAAAGTTGAATCGGCTGTTTGGCAGGATGATGGTACCTCTGTGTGTGACAAGTGTCCTTGCAACCAAACTCAAGATGAAGCACATGTCCTTTTTAACTGTACTGATGAACATGTTTGTTCTCTGCGCCGCAAGTATCAAGTGCTTTTTGAACCTTACTTCCAGGATATTCTTGAGATGCAACCTTTTTTACTGCATCAAGTGAGCTCTCAATTTGTTCATCAGTTCCTTCATCAGCGAAATGCAAAGCTTTTTTTTATGTCTGAGCTTATGGATTTATTTTTGGCTGGCAGAGACCAGCCACAAGCCGATCAGCCAAACGACCTGGCTGAAGGTCACCCCCCATTGTAACCATTGTAACACAACAACAAGCTTTTTTCGTTTGTTTCTGAGCTTATGGACATTATGTTGACTGGCGAGGACCAGTCACAGGCCGATCAGCCGAACAGTCTGGCTGAAGGTCCCCCCGTGTAAATCTAATTTAATAAATTAATCTTGGTAGCTTGTAATGCCAGCTACAATCTATAGCTAGAATTGTCCCAATCAGATGAAGTGGCAGTGAGTGAACACACTTCAGATGCATAAAAGGAGCATATTTGGGCACATGCTTAGCTGACCCCCTCTAGTATATTGCGTAATTTATACCTTTGCACAAGAGAATTGAAGATACTGAATTACTAGAGGTGGCGAAACTTTTTACTGTTTGATTCTGCACTTAGTGTAACAATGGAAGGAAAGCTGCAAAATGATGCATCAATCCAAGCGTTGATAAAAAGAGGGGAGTCTAGGGCGGCGCCATAACCGGGATGTCAGGCCGAGAAAGTGGCACAGCCAGAACAGCGTCTAAACATCCCATGACTCAATTAACTTGCAGCACACCCTCGTCACAGCAGACTCTCGCCATGACAAGGAAAGAAAAGAGAAGGAAAGAAAAAACTACATAGGCAGTGAAAACACTCCCAATACCAATCGAGGAAAATATCACCAAGTACCCCCTGCCCGCTCTGCAGTGCAATTTAAACTGATACCCTCTTCTTGGATCAGGCCAAGCATACGCCCACTAAACTCAGGACTTCTGCACCCCCCTGGCCCGAGAGAGGCCCTAGCTTCATGTCAGGCCTAAATGAAAGAAGTACAAGTTTGGAAGGATGTAAAGGAGTGAAACAAAGTGACACAAATGATCTCATCAAGCGCTGCAGCAGGGAATTCTCCTGCAACTGGCACCTAATGTAGTGTGCATTACGTACACATATTCACTCAATTCAGCATATACATGCTGGCAGTCACAGAATAGGAAGTCATGATTTTCTCCTCCTGTTCAATGCTCATTGCATAGAGGCAAGCAAGGGCTGCAATAAAAGGAACCATGAAGGACCATGGTTATCAACCTGTTGCAACAACTAAAGGGACACATACGCACATAGAAAGCAGGGCAAGCAGCTACAATCAAATAGAAATAAGCAACAAGACACATAGCAGCATGACAGCGCATTGGCACATGTGCAGCTGTTTAGTGTGCCTCCAAAACATGCAAGGGCTAAGCTGCCCTTGTAGGCGGGTACAGCCACGCAACCTTCCCTTTCCTGTCCTTGTATTGCTTCCAGGCTCGAGGCATTAAAAGAAAAAGTACACAGACAAGCCCTTTCTCCACGCAAGCTTGCCCAAATTTGTTCACCCCAAGCCCCCTTGGTGGTCCACAGGGTGTTGAAGTCCCTGTATTTGTTTTCCATCACCCCAGTCAAGAGGGCAAACTGCTCCATCCAGTGCTTGCAGTCTCAACCACGCGCAGCAAACGAAGAACACGAGCAAACGAGGACATGGCCCCTGCCTCCTTGCTCTCGTTCCTACAAGCGCAGCCCCTTATGGCATGCATGCCATGAGTCAAGGACACACGCATTTGTGTGGCGCTGAGACAAAGCATCAATGGTTAAAGTAACACGCGTGTGAGGGGGGACTGGTACACTTCTTGAAAGCATGAATGAGGTACACATGTGAGGGGAGACTGGTGCCGTTGACAAGGATGCAGATTTGCCTTGAACAGTGACCTTGAGCCGGGTGCTTGCATTGAGCCTTGCATCACCTCCACCTTGCAGGTGTGCAGTTCACACGCGTGAAGCAAAACGCATGGGCACAGAGACAAACAGCACCCCGCACGCACACTTGGTTGCATGGTAGCGCGAAAGTCTATGGACCATTGGCGCTGAGCGTTACAGCGAGCTCAAATCGGGACCCCTTGGCTCGCCTGCTGCTGGGGCGCAACCTGCCAACTCATTCGAGCCTTGATTGTTTCCCTGAGCTCCTGCTCACCACACATCCCTTATCCCTTGATTGCCTCCCTGCGCATCTGCTTGCCCCTTCGTCACCTCCTAGGAGCTCCTAGGAGCTCAGGCCTCCTACGAGGCCTGAGCTCCTGCTTACCACACACCAAAAACCTCTAGCTCCGCAGCAAACCCTTCCTCAGCTGATTGCCCCCCTTCTGCGCCCGCCCGCCCGCCCGCCTGCCCCCCTTCCCTGCCCCATTTCCTAAGCGCTTGTAGCGCTACAGCGCAGCCTTGATCCCTGCCGTGGGTGGCAGAGGCAGGTACACATGAGCACCTGCCTCTGCTTGGGCAGCACCTTTGTTAACACCATTGGGGTTAAGGCCCTCAGGGACAGCACCATCGAGGGGCACAGGCACACTGTCTGAGTTGCCTTCATGGTCGAGCTGCGGCTGCTGGCTGGGGGCAGGGCCTCCCTTGCTGCCGAACAAACTCTCGTTGGAGGAGAGGGAGGACATGCGCGACACGGCCGGCTGGAGCGTGATCGGCTGCGTGAAGGCATGAGGATGTGAAGCAAAGGAGGCGCGTGAAAAAGTGATGAAGCTGCACATGCTGTGGTTGGATGAACGTGACAGATGCATGCATGGACGGACAGACAGAGCAAGTCGGAGGAAAGCAGCAAGTAGGTGAAGGATGAGTGATCGACAAACGG
This sequence comes from Dunaliella primolecta, assembly GCA_914767535.2. Classification (NCBI taxonomy): domain Eukaryota; kingdom Viridiplantae; phylum Chlorophyta; class Chlorophyceae; order Chlamydomonadales; family Dunaliellaceae; genus Dunaliella; species Dunaliella primolecta. The sequence goes on from OU611755.1 coordinate 11,131,533, forward strand.
AAGCTCGCCCTGCACAAGAGAGCTTAAGACGGATTGCAAGGAAACAAGCAGCAATGAAGCAGAGCTCAGACACCAAGCTGGACAGCAAAGTGTGGTGACCAAGTGTGCACAGTACCCAGCATGCACCACAGCTACCTGTCGCTCTTGCTCCTGCTTCCGCAGCTGCTCTTCCCGTCGCTTCCTCTGCAGCCGCTTCCGCTCCTGCTCCTCCAAGTACTGCTGCTGCTGCTGCTGCCGCTCCTGCTTCCGCCGCTCCTGCTCCTGCTTCAGCTCTTGCTGCTTCCGCTCTTGTTGCACCCGCTGCCGATGCCGCTGCAGCCTCTGCTGCTGTGTTAGCGACAGCTGCCGTTGCTGTGGCGGCGCTGGCAGCTGCTGGACCTGACCGTTCTGGTCATGCTGCTGCTGCTGCTGCTGCTGCTGCTGACCGTTCCGATCATGCTGCAGACCATTCTGGTCATGCTCCTGCTGCTGCTCCAGTTGCTTCCGCTCCCCCTCCTGTACCTCAGCTTGTGCGCACGGCGAGGCCACCGGGTGCGTTTGCTGACCCCCAGGCTCATACAATGCGGCCAGGTGATGTCCTTCCTCGTGTTGGCACTCCTGGGGGCCCACCTCATGTGAGCCGTGCTTTAAGACACAGTCCAACAAGCATCCCCCGGTGGGCGAGGTGCGTTGGGATGCTGCGTGAGGGTCAGCAAGCACACTCTGTTCCTTGGGCGAGGTGGGTTGGGAGGCTGCCTGTGGGTTAGCAAGCACACTCTGCTCCTTGGGCAAGGTGGGTTGGAAGACTGCATGCTCCGAGCTCAGGGCGGGGCTCAGCCTCTGCGATCTCCTTTCGTCTATGGACAAGGAGGCTCCAATGGACGAGGGCGCTCCATGCCCAAACACCGATGAGTGTGCGGGCTCGCTTGAGCCCGGCGAGCAGCTGCTGCAGCAGCGCTTCTTGTGCTGCCTGGCACTCTTCCGAAGGTATAGAGCCGTCAGAGGGTGCCCATTCAGAGCCGCGATCTACAGTCACAGTATGTGATGGGGTGCCTGGTCTGCAAGTGCCCAGCAGTTGCCCGATTCGCATGCACGGTGTGATGGGGTGCCTGATCTGCAAGTGCCCAGCAATCGCCTGATTCACATGCACAGTGTGACGGGATGTCCGTTCAGAGCCACGGTCTACGAGCACATTGTGCACATATGCAGGTTCTTGAATATGCCTCAGGGTGGAAGGGCTCCTTAATCAAGCAAGGCATACATATAGAGTGGCTGTTACATGCGTGCTACTACATGCACAAACCAGATAGCTGTATGTATGTATGTAGCTGTTAGCTGTTACATGCGTGCTACTACACGTACAAACCAGGTAGCCGCATGTATGAAGTGCATGCCCAAGAGCTGGAAGCACCTGCGGCTCCTTGTACATACCTCATTCGCTGCAGCGTGCTTGCAAGGAGTGAGGCATGCCAGGAGAGATGAATGCTTGTCTGTGATGCTCGAATGTTTACCAGTATAACATGCAGGTGTGTGCATTTGCATGTAAGTGCCTGAGATTGAGGACGCGCACATATGTGTGTGTATGTGCGTGCCGGCGTGTGCGCAAAGATGGGCATCATAACCATAGCCATTACAAGACAGCGTCACAAGTGTGAGTGTACAAGCAACACGCACACACACGCACATTGTGTGTGCGGGAGGAATGGAGAGCACAAGAGAGAGAGAGAGAGAGAGAGAGAGAGAGAGAGAGA
>OU611755.1:11135762-11163262 GCA_914767535.2 Dunaliella primolecta
CGCCTTCCACATGTCTCTCCCTGTTCGAAGGAGGTGCATTTTTCAACGGTGGATTACAAATTAAAATGACTTTTTTTGTTATCCGGGTGTGCGCTCACAGGCGTGGATCAAGGGCATTGATGGAAGGGACAAAAATGTTTCCAGTTGCTAAGGCCCGCCCCGAAGATTCATCATAGGTGGAAAAAAGATGCAGGAATTAAGGGGGTTCTTGGCCAAAGACTTCCAGTGCCCTTTTCTGTACTAACTAAATGGCATGCATGGCGAGGTGTTCCTCAATAGGCGTGGTTGCACAGACCCCGCGCAGACTGTCCGCATGTACGACCTTCCCAACTGGTGCTCCAATTGCAGCTGCCAGCAGGAGCCGGCATTGCACGATATAAATATGTACCCATATGTGTACATCTCATCGACTACTTGGCCCAAATACACACCGCTTCTTTCGCAGAAGGTGGTAAAAGGACAGTCCTTTCACCAAGATGCCACTCCATTTAGCAAATGGACACCCAGGGCGCGAATACAATGATGGATTAGGATTAAGGAAATTGATCCCTTTCGCAAATTTCAATTAATTTGGGTTAGATTCCTTAATCCAGTTGCGTTTACAACAGCCACGGTCACCCTGAGATTTGACCACACTTCTAGCCGGAGATGCTCTGCTGTGGCACATTCCGGAGTCCAATCACTGCTGCTGAAGTGCTTGGTGGGCTCCTGCTGCCGCCCTGGGACAAGTGGGGGAGTGCGCACTCCTGCCCGCCTGCATGCAGGCGGGCAGAGTACTCTAGTGCGAGCGGGCAGAGTACTCTAGTGCGAGCGGGACGCGCATCCAGGCCAAGTAGCACCATACAGGCCTTTTTAGAGGGCACAGGAAGCCCTTTGGAGAAGCTCCTTGGTTTCTGCAGCCTTTAATCCACCTTCATATTTCGAAATCCTGGGGGGGCCCCGGGGGGTGGGGGGGGGCAGGGTTGAGAAAAATCTTTTCCCAATCTACTTTCCAGCATTTATCCAGGTGATCAATCCATGTTTGTAAACGCACACCCGGATTAATTGAATTTAATTTCATCAATCTTAATCCGCCATTGTAAACGCGCCCTTAGGCTTGTTGCCCACAATAGACACCTTACAAGCTTGAGAAATTAGACCTAAAGCATAGAAGGAGGTGCACGTTACGAACATACTCTGAAAGAGCATGCAAAAAAAACTGTTTTTTTCTTAGGCTGTTCCGGGCCTAGGCCTGTGCATGGTGCATGAATGGGGACAGCGCTGTTGATACTGAAGCCCTGCCGCAAATCAATCACAGAGGTCCGAGGTTCAAGTTGGACCAGTGGGGGTGATTTCGCCACGGGGCCCTCCCTTCATAGACGCGGCAAGCATACAGAATTCTTTCTTTTTCTTTCCGCACAGGCATGCGCGTGCCCCCTGCCTGGGAATACCCACTCTGGCTTCAGTGTTTTCATAAGGTTTCAGACTGGCTTTGATCTCAGGCTTGACTGGTCCTCATATGCGGCATGATATATATTTTGGAATGCATGCTACCACGCAGCCATAAGCTCACGCCACACATGCAAAGACAGACGTGTCTGTGCGCAACCCCAAATGGTGCGTCAGTGTCCCTGGAACACGTGTTCCTTGGACGCAAGCCCCTGTTCGCTGGTCAGGGCACACCATTGTGCACAGCAGGGCGTGGTCACCTGGGCGGCTTCATGGTTATACAGTCAGCATCAGATGACAGCCAAAACAGGCCATGCAGAGAGGGACAGCTGTCCTGACAGGCAGGCAAACACGCGAGCACGGATGTCCGCACATGCAAAAAAGTGGCGGTATTTTACACAGAAACCAGCAAGTCCATTCCCTCTTTGTGTTCCTGTTGTCGAAAATTTTGTCTCACGTGGTCGATAAAATCGATTTGATCCGGGCCTTGCGACCACTAAACACACATAAAACAAATAATGGCACCCGAAGCTGCACTTTCCGGCCCCAAGCCCGCGAGGTTGGTTGTGTTTAGGGGCACGCTAGTGCACACCCGCGTCTACGGCCAGATAGACATCCTGCACGACCACCTGCTTGTGGTAGTGGAGGGCAAGATTGCCAAGGTGGTGCCCGGCAGCCAAGAAGATGCTGTGCTCGCGGAATACGGGACCCCGCCCGGGGCGGTCCGCAGGCTGGCACAGGGCGAGTTCCTGATGCCCGGCATGATTGACACACATGTCCATGCCCCCCAGGTGAGCCAGGCTGCCCTGTCTGGAGGAATGCTGATCCCAGTGCAAGCTGGCTCTGAGGGGTGCCCATTAGGGTTATTCTCCGGGGTTGTCATTGATCATGTTGTAGGCCCACATGTGTGTGTGTGTGTGTGTGTGTGTGTGTGTGTGTGTGTGTGTGTGTGTATGTGCGCGCGCGTGTGTGTGTGCGCGCGCTTGTGTGCGTGCATGCGCGGTGTGTGTTGTGTCCTTGCAAACTGTTGCCTATAAATGGTGAGGTGAAGCTTGCAGCTGTGCACTCCTGCTTAAGAGTGTTTTTTGGTAAGTTGCATTCATCTGTGCAGCAGCATTGCGATAGCTGAAGGATGCAAGAAGTCTCCACTCGGACCAGAGAGGCCTCTGACCATCTCCGAGGAGGCAAATGAACTAACAGCTTGCAGGTTACATAAACCAAAGGCCTTTCGTCAAAACGATGAACTGTCAGCCCGCAAATGCACCAGCAGGCTTTTCTCTTCTTGGCTGCTTGCAGTACAAATTTGCGGGAACTGGCACAGATCTTCCACTTATGGAGTGGCTTCAGAAGTACACCTTCCCCATTGAGAGCAGCCACTCTGACCCTGAGCACAGCCTGTACCGCTATGGCAGGTGCGTGCGCGCATGCATGTGTATGTCAATCCACCACTAGCCCTGTGAGCCAGTGTGCATATCTGCCAGCATGTGAATGCAGGTGTGTACACGCACAACATGCAATAGAACTTGCACGTACATGTACAATCCTGTGCTTTTGTTGACGCTGGAGCACTTGCAGTGCTGCTGATGGACTTAGGCCTGCAATGGCATGTCTTCAAGAGATCTGGTTGCCTTCAGCAGCACAAGATCCAGTTTGCCTGCGTCCTTTCACACACGTGCATACACACACAAACATGTTCTGTATGGCGCTGGCCGCACAGGGTGGTGAGGAGGTTCTTGGCGAACGGCACCACCACTGCTGCCTATTTTGGATCATTGCACCTGCAACCCAACAAAGTGCTGGTCGATGAGATCGTGCGGCTCGGGCAACGCGCTGTTGTCGGCAAGGTGAGCAAGCCTGCTGCAACGCAACATCAAGCAAGTGCCTGGCTTAAGAAAACGTGCAACTTCCTGTCCAACATTCCCCCTGTTTGCAAACTGATTGGCTGCTACTTTGCCAGCACTGGCATGTGTACTTGATGGCGCAAAAAAAGGGTGCACCAAACCACTGGGCAGTGCAAAAGCGATGCAAGCTGCCATCCTGCCTCCTGCATTTCATGTGCCCCTGCCTTGCGGATTGTATGTCATTTTTGTTTGTGTAACTTGCACGGCCACAGGTGAACATGGATCGAGAGTCGCCCGATCATTACATGGAATCCTTTGAGCAGGTCAGTTGTGCAGCTGTCGGTTGCGTTGCAAGGGTCTCGACTCTTTGCAGTACAAGTGCGACCTTGTAGATGGGCGTTTCCCTCACTGCTCTTTTGCGTGCTGTGCGATGCTTTCTCGAGTGTTATCCACTGTTAGGGTGGCGTAGAACAACGACACACAGTAACACTTGTATCGGAAATGTTGCCCGCCAAACTTGAAACATACGACAAATGTGCCTTGCCTGGCAGGGATTGAAAGAGGCTGAGGAATTCGTGCAGTATGCACAGGCAAAGCAATGCAGCCGTCTGTACCCCTGCATAACACCACGCTTCATTCCCACGTGCACGATTGAGATGATGAAAGGTGCGGCTGCTGTGTGTGTGCGTGTGTGTGTGTGTGTGCCTGCTCATGCGTGAGCTTTGTCCAAGCTGCTTAGAACAGCTGTACTCTTTGAGTTGATGCAGGCTGCTGCATGTTTGGCAAATTTAGCTGAGCAGTGGGGTTGTGAAAATTATTGTGGCTGCATGCAGTGCCTGCAACCTCACACGTGCTTGCTTCCTTTTCTTTTGCAGCGCTTGCTGCCCTTGCGCGTAAGTACAACGTGCACGTGCAGAGCCACATCAGCGAGTGCTGTGGTGAGGTGGCGTTCGTGAGGCACCTGCACCCTGAATACGCGACGGATGCCGCTGTGTTTGACTCTGTGGGCCTACTGGATGCTGGGAGGAAGGTGAGGGCAGCACCCGAAGGTGTAGGGGGGTGGGTCATCCTTGTGTCGGGCCTGTGCTGATTTTTTCATGTTTTAAGGAACAGGAGGCAGGCCACCCTTAAGCAAGGCACATGCTATCCTTCGCTGCCTCGTTCCAATTTTAGCATACCCTTTGTGCGTTGGACTGGCAGCAGGAGGTTCAAGGGAAGAGATTGGAGGACTCGTTGTACAGAAATGTTTTCTCTTTTCTTTTTTGTGCAGACTCATGCCTTTGTGTGCACCCAGGGTTAGGAAGCTGGCCTTGCCACTCATGGCTCCCCCACAGGTTGCATGTGAGCACAAAAGTAGTCAGCCCCTGCTGCTGCAAACTTATGTTGCTAATAGCTCAGGGAACAGGCCAGGCATACTGCTGGCGGTCCCAAACACAAAAGCGGCCAGCATCTGCCGCTGCTGCTGCTTTATGCTGCATCCCATGCCAGACTCTCAGAGAGAGACTCTTCCTTGCATCCCTGTATGCCTGATTGTGCCCTCAGTGCCCAACAAACGTGCTCCTTGCATCCTTGTGTGTCCAAATGCACACGCAAGGTGCAGATGTGCCCCCTGCATCCCTGTGTGTCTGGTTGTGCCCCTTGTGCCCAGCAGATGTGCTCCTTGCATCCCTGTGTGCCCAAAAGCACGCACAAGGTGCAGATGTGCCCCCTGCATCCCTGTGTGTCTGGTTGTGCCCTTTGTGCCCAGCAGATGTGCTCCTTGCATCCTTGTGTGTCCAAAAGCACACACAAGGTGCAGATGTGCCCCCCGCATCGTGGTTTGACGCTCTTCACCCCCTTCTGTGCATCCTGCTCTGATGCTTTGGCTCCTATTCAAGGCTGTGGCTTATGGTTTATAACTCCTACTCTTCGCCTCCTTCTGTGCGTCCTGCAGACACTCGTGGCCCATGGAACCTGCTCACAGGTGACAACATCAAGCTCCATTCACCTTCTTCTCTTTATTCACTCGTTTCTGTGCCTCCTGCAGATCCTCATGCCCCACGGCACGCTTCTCACAGACGACGGCATCAAGCTCTAGTCATCGCCTTCTTCTCAATACTAATATCCACCCTCTTCTGTGCCTCCTTGCAGATGCTCATGGCCCATCGCACGCTTCTCATAGATGTGACAACATGGAGCTCTACTCACCTCCTTCTCAGTGCTATCCTCACCTTCTTCTGTGTGCCTCCTGTGCAGACGCTCATGGCCCACGGCACGCTTCTCACAGATGACGACATCAAGTTCTTGGTGTCCAAGGATGTGGGCGTTGCCCACTGCCCCCTCAGCAACTTCTTTGTGGGAGACGCGTGCTTCAGGTGATTTTGTTTGGGAGCCTTGGGAAGTGGGGTGAGCTACCTATCTTCTGTGAAGGCTTGGCTTTTTTCTCGTCTCAGGGGGGTCTGGAAGGGATAGACAGGCAGCTACCCTACAAGAGCCATGCGCTTCAAAAGAGGCTGTAGGAAACCTTGTGTACATGCAAGTGGTAGCACCCCCTGCACGCACACATGCTTTCCTTCAGTCACTCCTTTATGTATGCAGTGGACTTGTATGTCACATGCAGGCTGTTCACGCCGTTCTTTCTTTCGTTTTTCCAGCCGCACTGCTGCCATGCTTTGCCGTGCAACGGTGTTGTGCACAAAGCTTGCTCATGCTCGCACACATATGTGAGAGCACACCTCATCATGTGCTGCTCATTATGGCACAAGCCCCTTACACCCCATCGCGTGCCCTTTACACCTCTTTACGTGGCCCTGAGACCTCGACACATGCTCCTCCCCTTGCTGTGGGTGCTCTGTCTTCATTGACGCACCCCTCACCATGCGCTCATCCCCTCGCTGCTTGTGCATTCTGTTTTTCCTTTTTTTGCACCACACCCCATTGTGTGCTCCTACCCTTTTGCTGTGGGTGCACAGGGTGAACAACGCGATGGAGCTTGGCTTGAAGGTGGGGCTGGGCACAGATGTGGCAGGCGGCTACTCCCCCTCCATGCTCACCGCCATCCGCATGGCCGTCATCAACGGCCGATGCCTGCGCGCTCACAAGCTGGCGCTCAAGGTAGGTGTCATGGTATCTTGGTATCATGGTGTCTTGGCCACCTGGCCATCAACAGCCCCTATGCCGATGGTGGTAGGGGGAGGGGGGGGCCATCAGTACATGCACTTGCTTGCTTCAAGCACAGCAAATGGCTGAAAAGGCCATCCGCATAGCTGCCATCAACAGCCGATGCCTGCACTCTCGACTTGAGCTGGCACTGAAGGTGGGTAGTGGGGGATTGGTCCATGAATGCGTGCACTGTGGCAGGGAGTGCATTGAATGGTGGAAAAAAGGCTTTTGCAGCACGGGCAGCCAGAGGCCCTGCAGCTCAGGCATTCGTCTGTGGTGGTGGGTGTTGCACTCAGTGGTGTCACCCCGGGGTGTGTTTGGACGGTTTGCCCACAGTGCCTAACAGGTGCACACATTTGTGGCTCTAGGAAGTTCACACCTGGCATGGAGCGCGCGTCCACACACTTCAGCACACTTACTTGCACAATGTGCATACGCTATGCGTAGCTCACACGGTGCGGCTTGGAGGTCACATCTGGCATGGAGCGCGCGTCCACACACCTCAGCACACTTGTTTGCACAATGTGCATGGCGCCATGCGTAGCTCACACAGGACGGCTTGGAGGTCATGTCTGGCATGAAGCGTGCGTCCACACACCTCAGCACACTAGAATGTGCAACCTGAACAAATCCATGTGCGCCGCGCTCGAATGTGGATCGCATGCGCATTGCACTCAAATGTGCATGGCTCATGGCACACGCAGGGCGGCTTGGAGGTCACGCCTGACATGGAGGTGGATGTGCTGACTTACAAGGAGGGCCTGTACCTGGCCACGATGGGAGGCGCCCGTGCTCTGGGCATCGAGGTGTGTGTATGTGTGTTGCTTGTGCGCATGTCTGTCACATGTGCAAGCGCTCTGTTATGTGTGCCTCAAGCCGGATGTGTGTGTTGCTTGTGTGCATGTCTGTCACACGCACAAGCGCTCTGTTATGTGTGCCTCAGGCCGGGTGTGTGCTGGCACTTCAACGCCCGTCCCTGGGCAGCTACTGCCACTACTACTATACTGCACTGACAGGCGCCTGCTTGCGGTCTGCTACTGCTCCTGCACTGATGCCGAGCACAGACGCCTGCTTGTGGCCTGCTGCTGCTCCTCCTGCTACTGCGCTGAGAGATGCCTGCTACTGCGCTGGCGCTGAGCACAGATGCCTGCTTGTGGCCTGCGACTCTACTGACTCTGAGCACAGATGCTTTGCGCTGATGCCGAGGATAGACGCATGCTCGTGGCCTGTTACTGCGCTGGCGCTGAGCACGGATGCCTGCTTGTGGCCTGCAACTGCACTGACTCTGAGCACAAATGCTTTGATCTGGGCAGTGAGTAGGCAGAGCTTCATTGAAGTTGACATGACAAGATTGAGTTGACAACTTTGATGAATATCCTGTGCGAGCTGCATGTGATGTGTTGCACTGCGCACACACACACACACACACACACACACACACACACGCACACACACACACACACACACACACACACACACACACACACACACACACACACACACATGCAGGACCAAGTGGGCAGCTTTGAGGTGGGCAAGGACTTTGATGCCCTGTTCATCAAGCCCGAGGTCCCCAACGGACCTTTTGACGTCTTCTACTGTAAGTTGTTTGAGCACCTTGGCAATGTCACTTTGTCCTACCTGTGACGTTGTCACAGAAAAATCAGTCCCATAGCTGCTGGTTTTGAAGGAGTATCAATCACGCTTGCTGGCTGCAGGTCTTGTCAGATTTTCCGACTTCTGTAGCGCACTCTCCAACCAACCTTACTTCTTGCAATGATGATGGATGTCTCCATTTTTGCCTGCTTTGAAATTCATGATCACGTGGATTATCTTCACAACATTGTAGGCTGCACATTGTATTTTGTTTGGCATAGGGGCAGGAGCGTGCCTTCGGGAAATAGCGCATCCAGCCATGCAAATAAATGATGGAATTGTCGATTTGCTCTGAAAGCTGCATACATATCAAGCTGCGTGCACCACACTGCTTGCAGGTGATTCATTTGAGGAGCGGCTGGAGAAGTTCATCAACTTGGGTGACGACCGCAACATTGCTGAGGTGAGGATCTGTGTGAGGCTAAGATTTGCATGCTTGGTGGTTGGGAGTTTGTGTGCTCACTGAGTCTTTGTGTGTATGTGTTGATGTGTGTATGTGTGCTCAGCCGGTCGGCACCAGTGTGCCGTTGTGCTACAGGAAAGTCGCACGGATCTGCTTGCATGTTGCCATGTGCATGGTGAGTTGCCATGAACTATCTGCGCACATGTCACCCCCAGTGCCACATCGCAAAAATCAACCTCTGAGGGGACGTGGCTCGTCTCCCACTTCACAGCCAATGAAATGTGTGCTTGTTGCTAGACACCAGTGTGCCATTGTGCAACAAGCAAGTATGCTGTGTATTATGAACTCATGTCTCCCACATCACAACCAATGACACGTGTGCTTGTCGCTGGACACCACAGTGTGCCATTGTGCAACAAGTAAAGTGTGTGTCATGAACTCATGTCTCCAAGGGGCGACAGGTGGCCTCCCTTTCATGTGACCTCCCTTTCATGTGACGGCTGCCTTGCTCTGCTCCTGCAGTCAGCTGCAGCTGCGGTGGTGGTGCTCATTATCGGCTGTGTCTTCTGTGCACCAATATCCTCCAACCTCTCATGGCTGCCTTTTTCTTTCCTCCTCCTCCTCCTCCTCCTCCTCCTCCTCCTCCTCCTATGGTTGCCTCTTTTCTCTGTTCCCTCATGGCTGCCTTCCTTGTCCGTGCCTCTCAGGTGTGGGTGGCAGGTGCGCAGGTGCGAGAGGGCGACAACTTCACAGGTGAGAAGTGTGCCAGATCTGTGCCAACGCTGGTGATGGTGTGACCCTTGTGATCTGCTAGGTGCTGGTGCTGATGTGCCCCTTGTGATGTTCCCGGTGCTGGTGGGGCTGTTGTAATTTGTTAGGTTTTGGTGCTGCAGCACCTGGTGCTGGTGCTGGCTCACCAGTGGCTCTTGTAAACTACCAGAGCTATGCCTAGTCTCAACGAGGTCTGCTCTTAAGAAGCCCCGGCCGTTGCTGGTGAAAACTCCTTTCTCGGGTTTCCGGGGCTGCGCATGTTTTGGAGCTCGCACTTGAGGAGTCTGGGCAGGATTTGACAAGCTGGGCTAAGTTGCTTTGATTTCTCTATGCATAATTTTTGAGGTGTAGTGGCAGCAGTAGCAGCAGCAGCAGCAACAAGACTGCCCTTTCTCTGCCGACTGAGGCTTGCTTTCCTATCTGCATGCGCAGGGGACTTCCCTTTCCTTGTCAAGCAGCCTATGCCCAGAACCAGCTCCAATGTCCAGATCAACGCCACAGCTACTGCTGCCAACTGAATGGACCTCAAGTCCGCCATCCAGGCTCAGAGACCTTGATCAATGTGTGCAGAGGTTTTCAGGATGACACAAAAGCTGACGCACCAAGACGTGTTTTTCCAGCAGCCTGGCTAGAAACTTGCAGCCGCGCTGGGGGAGGCTTGTGGGCCTGCCGCTGTGCAGCTTTGTAGATGTACATTTTTTTCCAGTTAGGCCTCAAGAGTGTATGATGTGCTTGGGGGCTTGCAGGCGTGCCATCATGTGCCACCCACTTTAGATCAAAGTACTTGCATCGCCCTTGCATGGCTTAAGAGTGTGTGAGTAGTTCGGGAGCTTGCAGGCGTGCCATCATGTGCCACCCATTGGTCTGTAGTACTTGCGCCGTCCTTGCATGGCCCACGCTTGGGAGCTTCCAAGCTCCATGGTAGCATATGTACATCATCCCTTTGGACACCATTAGGCTATCCCTCTTTGTAGCTGAGCAGATGAATAGACGCTGCCTGAATACAGGCCCTTTTAAGATGCCAAAATTTTGCCGGATGCATTACCCCTGTCCATTGGCTTGCCGCCGACAGGCGCCCACTTGGCTGCTTATACATAGCTTAGTGACGTACACCACACCACCTCTGCCATCATTCTCAATTGCTTTTTTTTGAGCTGGGATTTCAAAGATTGTGTATTCCAGCAATAGCATGGCTCCTCATGTGGAGGGAACCTAATGTTTTCCTTATTTTCGGACATTTTGATGTACTATTATTTTAATTTAGTTTTTTACCTTGCTTCAGGCCAACCTTGGTCTATGGTGAATGTTCCTGTATCAAGCCCCTATTGCATCCTGTGTAACTTGACCAGAGTGAGCTGCATCAGGGCGCCTCTTCTCTCTTAGAGGTTACAAAGGGGTTGGTGTCTGGACAGAATTTCAGTTCAACAAGGTGGATGTCTCTGTCTTAAGGAGGGATCTTAGAAGGATCAAGGTGAGCTCGTCTGCCTGAGAGAGAGCGCACAAAGAGAGCATCAGGGCGGCTTTGGTGACGGGCAAAGGAGCCAGTACCATTAGGGAAATGGAATAGCCCGTGAGATAATTTCAGGGACTTGTATGTTCTGCTGCAGGAGTCTCATTACGGTAGGCCATACCTATAAAGGATGAACCAAATCTGCCTTTACTAAGGGCTTTTACACAGAGAGCAAGGCCCTCATGGTGCCTGTTGGTATGCATACCACTCATGGTCGTGTTTGAATGGTGCGCACTTCCTGTCAGAGCTGCTCATGCCATTCACCCTCCTTATACTCTGCCTAAATACATGTATGTGGATCTTCCCCATCATGTCCTTCGCAACACTGCCAGATTCGGGCTGCGAGCTCACACTCTTCGAGCTGAACAGGCTGTTTAATCCAATAGCACTTCTCCAGTCTGTGGTATCTGTGAACCTGATGACATACAAGGTTTACAAGGATAAGGCCTTCAGTCAAGAAGTGCGACTGCTAGCCTGCTCATAAAAGGCAATCAATTCATGAAGGAAATAAGGAAGTTTGTTGTTGTTCTGGTTCAAAAAAGCAGACACATCATGAGATTCTGCTTGTGAGAACAAGGGAGCATATTTCCTTCGGAGAGAGACCACCTGTGGATGTGTGCAATGGAAGAGGACATGTTGTTCATCCTGGACATCATCATCAGCCTCACAAAGGTCACAGTTTGGGGAAGAGCTGTGATTCCAAGTTGCTGTCTCATAGCGAAGGGTGTGAATGCAGAGTCTAAACCGAGCCACGCTGCGAAGGACATCGTGGGGGAGGTCAAGGAACATGTATTTGGGGAGACTATAAGGAGAATGCATAACCAAGGCTCTTTTAGTAGGAGGAGCGCACCACTGGTGATAGGTCAAGCGTTTACTGTTGCGCTCTCTAGGGTGTGTGTTGGAAAAAGGCTCCCAATATTGTAGATGCCTGGTCCTGAGATCTACAACAAAACGACTAAGATCAATGGGCTCACAATTCAGCAGCTTCTGTTTTAAAATATGGGAGTGTGCCAAACCATCCATGGCTGATAGAATGTGGGAAGACCAACAATCATCAGATCTCGAGCTCAGCCGCATGTCAGCCTGCAAAATTTTTTTCATTGTGGAGCTGTTGCATTGGGTCAAGGAGTTGTAAAGACGCATTGCTGCTCGGAACCAATTGAATTGTAAGGGCTCCAGACCACATTCCCGCATGATGCACCAAGAGGGAGTAGTGTCCCTGACCCCCAAAGTTCTTTTAAGCACTGTTAGTAGCCACTTCTGTATGGGATTGTCCATCTCTTTGCCTTGCCGAAGGTAAGGGGTAGCCCAGATCTGACTTGCATACATGCCAGCAGGGATTGCATACGTCTTGAGGAGCCAAACCTGGGCGTGTAATCTGTTGGCAAGGTCGTGCTCCTGAACAAACTTTTTGACTCGGAAAGAACCAGCTGTGAATGGTCTCAATGCTGCATCGGCCGCAACACCCAGATTGATTGTTTTGTCACACACCATGCCGAGATATTTGAAAGTATCTGTGTAGGGGAGCTGCGTACCATCAAAGTAAAGTGGGGGCAGATTATCAGACCTGGAATTGAAGCACATCACCTCAGATTTCAATATGTTGACAGTTAGCGATTTCCTTTCAGCATAGGCTCTCAATTTGTTTAGCATGGTCTGCACGTTGGTATGGTCATTGCACATGAGAGAGAGGTCATCAGCGAACAGTAAGTTAGTCACCATGAAATTGGGAATACCGGTGAGCGCACCCTGCACCCCTTCAGCCAGACAGTCAATGTCGTTCAAGTAGATTGAAAACAGCAAGGGGGAGAGAGGGCACCCTTGTTTGACCCCAAATGATGGCTGCACATTAGCTCTCTTGTCCCCATCCAGCAGCGTGTACTCATCCTCATGGTATAAGTCTTTCATGATAGAGACAATGTGGTTTGGCATCTGACAGTTGTGTAAATGTTCCCACAGCTGATGACGTACAAGATGAAACCTGATGACATACACCTGATGACATACAAGATGAAAAACATGTGCTGTTCAGACGTTCCAATCCCCAGGTTTGCTCTCTCCGTCAAAAGTATGCCTCACTTCTTGAGCACAACCTCTCTTTTCTACATCTTCATGTCTCCCACAGGATGTCCTATCTAGGTACTATTCACCATGTGATTCCCAGGATATTGATTTTTTTCTAAAGCAGGATCATCATGTGATAACAACAAACTTCCTTTTTTCATGACTCATGTTGGACCTAATGTGCATTTATGAGAAGGCTAGCAGTCTAATGTCGTGACTGAGGCCTTTTTCCTTAAAACCCTTGTAAACCTTGTACATTTGGTTAGTGTCTTGCTCAAGAAAATGAAGAACGTCCTCAGAAAAAATGGATAGGACCAAGGGAAACTCTCGTCTGTGGAGAAGTCTCAAAGAAAACTCATCTTAAAGATGAGCATACTTGTTTTGGAGAGCACAAAAACTAGCACAATTGCACAAGAAAAGGGCATGTTTCTCGTCTTGCAAATCTTGCAGACCACATAAATCACAGTGACCATTCACACCAGTCTACCAACAAGCTCTCTCTACTCTCATTGTGGGTCTCCAGCCTAAAAGAAATGTTTTGCTGCACATGTCTTTCCAAATCCAAGTGAAGATATCTAGGGGCCTTGCAAGGCGCAGCCTCAGCACTGACAGGATTCAAAGGAGAAGCAAAACAATGGTGATAAGTAGTCTGCGTGTGATTGTGACCCCTAGGCTCAACGCTGTCCAAACCATTCTAGACCCGACACAGCCGTGTGCGGAAGCAAGTCTACTGTAAAATCCTTAACATGAATCACCAACCCATTACGCTCAGATTGTTCATAAAATTCACTTACTTGCAGCCCCCCAAATGCAGTCAAGACTTCAGGTGTCCTACAAATAATACCAGGAATAACTTATGATCATTGAATGCTCAGCGCCCTATCAGCCTGCAGCACCTTCTTCACAATCATACAACAGTTGGCGTGCAGTAAGGAAAAACCCAACAGTCAGGGCTGGCACTAATAGTGGGTCCCACCAACTAGAAGCAAAGCCAGGAGCAACCAACCTAACGCGGATTTGGTGAGTTGCCGGCCATCCTTTTTGGCATGTGTCTTACCCTCCTGTAAGCAGCCCGTCCAGTAGCCTCACCCCTCCCAATCACCCAACTGCTTGGATCGCTCAATTGGAATACATGTTTGGTGCTGGTTATTTTTGTTGAGGCCTTTACATGATAGTGGAGTCTGGTTGCAAGTTTGAGAGCCTTTGTTTTGGTCAAGGTAGGTAAGGCTACATTGCTACATCCGTTTAGGCCAAGCTTAAAGAGGGGGTCCATTGTTCTGGCAACTCTGATGAGGATAGCTTGTAGTGTGACTCTGTTATTGCAGTGCGTGCCTCAAGGTTTTTTGTGGGCAGGTTCTCAATAGCATTTGTGTTGAATTTCGGCAGAAGTGAGATTGTTAGGATATGGTGTCAAAGCAAAATCTCACTTCAATGGGCACATTCCAAACCAGTTCATTCAAAAATGGCCTTAACTGCCAACGGCTGCCGAGCCTGCATGAAAAGGAAAGAAAAGTCTGCACCAGCCAAAAGGCCGCGTGCATTGAGGAAAAGTTCCCTAACTAGCAAGCTAGCAAGGGTCTCACCAAAGGGCCCTCCAACCTAAAGGTGAAACAGCTAGCCTAGAAGAAATCCAAAAACAGAGCTAATGGGGATCTGGAGGGTTGTCGGCCATGCTCCTGGATGCCCGGACTCTCCTCCTCCCGCTCTCCATCACCACACGCCCAGCACCCCCCCCAAAGCACCTTGAAAATGAAGAACATTTCTGGCGTTAATAACAGTCGTTAATCTCTGGATTACATGGCAGCTTAGTTTGGAAGCTAGTGACCTGGCTTTGTTGCCTGGTTAGTCACGAGTCGATAAGAAATTTTAAGGTGTGGTCATTATAGATGGTGTCTGCCACACCAATTAAAGTGATGTGCAAGGTCACCTTGTTCTTCCTGTTTGGGTTTCTTGAGCTGAGGGTTTTGAGCCTGGTTGCAGTGCTGTCATGCTGGGCAGTTGCAGCTTCCAGATTGGGAAAGGGGTTGGTATCAGGGCAGAATTTGAATTCAACAAGATGAATGGCCCTGTCTCGAGGAGGGATTTTAGTAGGATCAAGGTGGGCAGATCGGCCTGGGATAGAGCGCACAAAGACAGTATTAGTGTGACTTTGGTGCCGGGCAGAGGAGCCAGTATTAATTGGGGAAAACAGTCAGGAATACCCCTACCTGATTGCCATCACATGGATAGCACCCTCCACATTCTCTCAGGTTTTCAATGCCCCGTCATCCGTAACATGGTAACTGAGCGTCACAGCATTGCCAGCAGAATTATTTTGAAAGTGGTCAGCACAGGCTCTTATGGGTCAGACCTCATACATATGGATGTAGGCAGCGCAGACCGTCTGGCTCAGCATGACCTGCACATCACTGAGCAAGTCTCTACCCGTGTTATACCTTCCTACCTCTTTGAACCCAGCACTCCTGATCAAGCTAGATGCACCTCCAGCCGCTATGACGCTATTTTGGTCACTCCTTGCCCTACTTACCCAAATAGACCACCTACTCCCCCCTCACATCATGCTCTCCGCTGTATGAGACGTAATGAAGGAGTAAGAAGCAGCACAACTCCAGCCAGGCAACTTCATGAATTGAAAATCCAAAACTGCCATATCCACTTGACAGAAATGAAATACTGTGAAGATACGAGGCCTGGTGCCCAGCTAGAAGCCGCACAGCAACAGCACAGTGAATTGTGCAAACAACTTCAAGGCGCTGAGATCACTCTCTACACAATCCTTCTGGGTGTGGGTGGGACTATCTATACTGCCCATACCCTGGATCAATTAAGAAAACTAGGGATTGACCCGCAAAGGTCTACTTAATTTTGCACAAAAGCTCCATGCCCACTCTGTGCAATATGCGCAAAAACTTACCTCTACCAGATTTGCTATTGAAATCAAAAATACTTGACATAACTCTGGTGCCCTGGGGCTGCATGCTTCCAGAAAACCATCAGACCCACACTAGCTTCCCTCTTATCCTCTGGTGAGGGAGACTCACGGCTCTTTGAGCCAATGTGTCTTCTTTTCCTTAATTGATGTAAGGAGTGTTCTCACTGCCTACATAGTTTTTCCTTTTTCTTTCGGGAGATGTTTTTAAGGGACTTCTTTACCCTGCTCCAGGAGCTTGCATGCCACTGGCAATTCCCATATTGGCCCATATTGTAATCCCAGGCACCCTTTAGAAACAAAACATGCACTCTACTTCCAAAGATCCACTACCCTGTTATGTCCTCTCCCAGGCTGTCATCAATTAGACAACGCACTCCACATGTTCTCAGGCTGCCAAATTCCAACATCTAACATAAAAACTCATGGACGCCATAATATTACTGGCAGGATGATCACCAAAGCTTTTACTGGAAGCCCTTGGGGTGCAGGCTTGGCTAACACATTGGAATTGGTGTTTGGATGTGCGGCACGACCTTCAACTTCCTGCTGCAGCTCATGTCTCAAACAGAATTACACCATATAGTTCTGGTGACCCCCTTACCTGCAAAGAAAAAGAAAAGTTTACGAATGCCTAACCTCTTTCCTCATGCATAGAGAGGGAGAAAATGAAAAAGAAAAACTATTTAGGCCTACAAAATAATTGGAATTGGAAAACACTTCTCATATCAATTAATGAAAAAAGGATACCTAAGGCCGAGGCATCGTGTGTCCCCTTCACCAAGAAAAGAAGGAAAATCAATGGGGGTCGGGAGGGTTACCAGAGTACCCCGTACCTGACCTTGTCGACAAGAGTTGAAAGAAGACTTTTTGAGGGCACGCCTGGTGCTATCAAGTTTACGAGCGTACTGGAAAGAATGAGCATGAAGCATCAGAGCAAGCTTGATGGCTGTCTGAGTATCAAGACCAAGCTCTTAAAGAGGCTCCAAAATGTGAGGGGTGTGGATGACCCCACCCACACGTAACATAAAATGGAATGGAGGGTGACTTGAGGTGAGGCCCTTGAAAGGTCACGACAGAGGTTGCGGTGCTTCTGCTTGCAGGCCTCAAGCTGATTCTTGGGCAGGGCGTCTTCAGAGTATTCGACCACCACAAAATGGATGTGCCTCTGTCCTGGAGGGAGCTGACTAGGGTGTCGAACCTTGGAAGTAGGTGGAGTGGCTGTGGCTGGTACTGAGTGCGCCCTGTTCCCTATGCGCCCCCCTCTACTTCTCAACGGATACCGGAAATTAGTCTTTAAGGTTTGGCACTCTTTTCATGAAGACAACTAATATTGCATCAGGGTGACTTGAAGTGAGCCTTCTTTTGTCTGGAAAATAACAAGGGAAGATGTATTTAGGGAAGGGTTATATTTGTTGAGTGTCCAGGGATCTGGAGGTCCTGTAAAGCAAGGCGATCTGTGCTGCAATGTCCATGAAGGCAAGGCCTGCCCCCAAGGGGCCTTTATCGATACCTTAAAGCAGGATTTGCTAGCAATATTGTGGCGCTCAGTTACCATATTTGACATGGTGACAATGTTAACATTCTGGAAGGATGTGAAGGGCACTGTATGGCTCCCCACAAAGGGGGCAGGTAGACTGGTGGAAATTTTGAAGCGCACTGCGTGCTTTTGATTGAAGAGAGTACCTGTGCGGTAGTTAAAAATGTTTTGTTTCATTTTGAAAGGAAGCATTGGCATAGTTCAGAAGGCATTATTGACCTTTTTATGGACTGTGGGAAGTAGACATTGGAAATAAGAGTCGTATCCTGTCTTGGTTTTGGCCTTCCAAGTCTATGTTTTGAGTGCATGTGTGTCCTCAGATAATCATGGAGGTAGGAGAAGTGTTTAAGCTTTAGAGCAGGTGATTTGGGGCATTCTGATGTACTTGCATGGGTGCAGGCAGCTTCCTCAAAGGCAAGCCAGGTGGTGTCATGGAAACGACTGCCTTCAAGATTCACAAAGGTAAAGGCTGTGTCTGCAAGGGTATCATCATATGCACCCTGAGTAGCCTGATGTTTGGCAATGGCATCTGCGCTTTTGTTGCCCAAAATCCCAGCTTGAGAATTAACCTTGTAGAAATAAATAGGGTAGGTAAAATGTGCAAAAGCTGTATGAGTGTTTTAAAGATATGGCCTGGGACATGCTGACGGTGAAGCTCTGGGTACATTTACATTAGGGAACCTAACCTTCAGCCAGATGTTTTGGCTGCTCGGTGTTATGAATAAATCCATAAATTTGTTGATAAAACGATAAGTCTCAGTATCTTGGTTTTGGAAAAACAAAAGACATCCTCAGAATAGAAGCTCTGGGTACAGTCTTTGTTTTCTGATACGGTGGAGTGAAGAAAGGCTATTAGTGGCATTGAGAGAGTGGCCCTAGAGAATGGCAGCTGCCCTTGCCGTTAATTCAGCCCTTACAAAGGTCGTCCCTTACTAAGGTTACCTAAATAGACCACTTACCTCCCCCTCACATCGGGTACTCCGCATTATGAGACGTAATGAATAAGTAAGCCTTACTTATTGAGAAGCAGCACAACTCCAGCCAGGCAACTTCATGAAGTGAACATCCCAAACCGCCATATTTACAATGAAAAATACTATGGATATCTCAGGTACCAGGCTGGTACCCAGCTAGAAGCCTCACAGCAACAGAACATTTAACTGCACGAAAAAACACCAAGGTGCCGAGACCACTCTCCACACAATTCTCCTGGGTGTGGGTGAGACTACCTATACTGCCCATACCCTGGATCAGTTCAAGGAACTAAGGATTCACCCGCAAAGTTCTACCAAACTTGCGCGAAAGCTCCATGCCCATTCCGTGCAATATGTGCACATACTTACCTCAATCAGACGTGCCATTGAAAACAAAAAACTCTCATTATAATTCTGGCACACCATCCTTCCCTAGAAGCAGGAGTAGCAGCACCAGGGCAGTACACGGGAGGAGTCGTGAAGAAAGAACAAGCAGCAAGCGCAGCCGAGCTCGAGCGCGCAAGATAACGCAGCAACATGGGGCCCTCCCAGGAGGTATGGGACTACTGGGGGATATGTCAGACCTCCAAGTTATGGAAGTGGGCCTCCAATTTCCTGATTTCCACTTTGGAGTTATTTAGGAGGATCCTGAAGTTGACGTGATCCAGGCTAGCTTGTGTGCCTATGGAGGAGGAAACACGTGTCTTCCTTCATCTGAATGCCAAATAACTTGTGAATGCTTAATCTGAGTACTCTATTGATCCAACAACTTTGAAGCCTTTGAGCATAATCTTCCTCGTGCCATTCTATCAAACGCACACATACAAACACACACATATACAAACACACACGCACACACACACGCACACACACACACATACACACACTCCTTTGAACATCACGTGGGAACACGGAAGTGTATTTTCTGGAGTCTCACATTTTGCATCATGATGGAGTACGATTGGATGCACTTTCTCATGAAGAGCGACAGTGTGATTCTCTTTAGCATTTGGCACTTCTGAGCTTCGCTCAAGGACTTGCTTCCTTCTCCACTTGACACATTTATTGACACATTTATTGACACCTTGCTTCAGCTAAGCTGCCCTCATAGGCAGGTACAGCTATGTAACCCTATCAAACACCAAACCACAACAAACATTATTTGTAATCTTTTCTTTCCAGTCCAAGCTTGGTGAGTTGAGCATATTCTGGCCAGGTCTGGTTTCAGGCCTCAGTGTTACCACTTAGCAAAGAAAAGAAAAGAGAATTACGCAGGCAGTGAAAACACTCCCCACATCAATTAAAGAGGATACCTAGGGCCGAGGCACCGTGAATCCCCTTCACCAAGAGAAACAAAATTAAGAAGTCAATGGGGATAAGGAATGTTACTAGCAGTAGCCCGTGCCTGATCTTGGCAATGAGAGGTGAAAGAAGTCTTCTCAAGAGCGCGTCTGGTGCTAACAAGTTTATAAGCGTACTGAACAGAGTGAGCATGAAGCTTCAGAGCAAGCCTGGTAGCTGTATGAGTGTCAAGACCAAGCTCTTTAAGGGGCTCTAAAGTGTGAGGGATGTAGATGACCCCACCCACACCTAACATAATGGTATGAAGGGTATCTTGAGCTGAGGCCCTTGAAAGGTATCGCCATTGATGGCGACGTAGATCGTGGTGCTGCTGCTTGGAGGCCTCAAGCTGATTCTTGGGCCGGGTGTCTTTACAGTATTTGACCTCCACGAGATGGATGTGCCTTTGTACCGGAGGGAGCTGACTAGGGTGACGGACCTTGGAAGTTGGTGAAGAGGTTATGGCTGGCACTGAGTGCTCCCTGTTCCCCCCGCGCCCCCCTCTACTTCTCAATGGATACCGGGAATTGGTCTTTGGCACTCTTTTCAATGGGACAACTAATATTGCATCAGGGCAACTAGAAGTGAGCCTTTGTTTGTCTGGGAAACGACGAGGGAAGATGTATTTAAGGGGGGTTCTATTTGTTGAGTGTCCAGGGATCTGCAGGTCCTCCAGAGCAAGACCATCTTTGCTGCCAATGTCCATGGAGGCCTGCCCCAAGGGGGCCTTTGCTGATACCTTTAAGGAGGATTCTGCTAGCAATATTGTGGCGCTCAGTTACCATGTCTGACATGGTGGAATGTTTATACCCTGAAAGAATGTGAAGGTCACTGTCTGGCTCCCCGCAGAGGGGGCATTGCAGGCTGGTGGACACTTTAAAGCGTACTGCATGCTTTTGACTGAAGATGGTACCTGTGCAAAATGAAAAAATACAAGAAAAAGAAAAAAGAAAAAGCTACGTAGGCAGAGAAAACTCTCCCTACATCAATTAAGGAAAGAAAGACACATTGGCTCAAAGAGTCGTAATTCTCCCTCACCAGAAAATGAGAGGGGAATGAATGCGGATCGGGCGGGTTTCTGGAAGCACGCTGCTCCAGGGCACCAGTGTTATGATGAGTGTTTTTACCTTCAATGGCACGTCTGGTAGTGGTCAGTTTGTGCACAATTTGTACAGATTGGGCATGGAGTTTTCTTGCAAGTGTTTCAGATCTCTGTGAGTCAATCCCTAATTTTTTGAATTGATCAAGGGTATGGGCAGTGTAGATAGTCCCACCAACACTCAGGAGGATTGGGTGGATAGTATTTTCTGCACCTTGGAGTTGTTTGCAAAGTTCACTATGTTGTCGTTTGGAGGCCTCTAGTTGGAAATCAAACCTGGTACCTTCACAGTATTTGACTTCTATCAAGTGAATATGGCGGTTTTGGATATTCAATTCATGGGGTTGCCTAGTCAGGGTTGCGCTACTACTCAACTCTCTGCTACTCCCCATACTGCGCAGTATCCGGTGTGAGGGTGGAGTGGGTGGGTTGGGAAATAGAACTACGCTTGCCGTCCGGCCGCGTGCATCAAATAAAGAGCATCCCAATGACTCCCACCGATAGAGGGCATCTTTTCTCCACCCCGGCCACATGGATTCGATCCGGGGACCTCCTCCTTTCTGTCGCCCTCCCTGCGCTTGACCAGGGCTCTGTAACATGACATGATAGAAAGAGAGTATTTTTTTAATGTCTTGAAATCAGTCTCGATGTCTGGGTATCTGGCATTGAGAACTGGGTCATTGCTGATGGTTGTTTTCCGCCAGCGTGCTTCTGGGATTCTCTTGCTACTTTGGTGAGTCAAGCCGGGTTGTGCTCATCAAGACGGATTCTTGCTGCAGTATTCCAGACAGCGATAATTTGTAGGCTCCAGGAATGGCGGGCCCCGGGGGAGCATGGTTTCTTTGCTGATCCAGAAGGGGGGGCTAGCATAATTGAGGTTCGTTGAGGGTATGGTTCCCAATGCACAACAGAGATGAGGGCAGGCATAAAGGGGTTTAAAGTATGGATTGGTGCTCATTGGACCTCCCCAGCTTGGTCAGAATAGGAAAGTTGCTATTGCATCAGTTTTTAGTATTGCAGAGTAAATGGCATGTTTCAGGGTGAGGTGCATTACATGGTCGTCATAGGTAGGATGGCATGATGAAAATTTTCATCATCTTTAAAGCTTGAGAATTTGGGCGATACAGCATTGTGGATAGCTCCAAAAATCCTGTCTTAAGGGTGTTCGCTCCTGTAGTGGACGAAAAGAAAAGAAAAAAGAAAAGAAAAGTCTACGCAGTCTCGAGGCCGCGTGCATTAAGGAAAGAACCCCTAACTTAAAGTCAGAGGCCTCACCAAAGGGCCCTACAAACCTACACTAGACACAGCTAATCTAGGAGAGAGAGTGGACGTAATTGGGGTTATGTTTTAGGGGCCTTGTTTTCCTCTAGTGCCCACTTCTGGAAAGCTGAGTGGACATGGTTAGGTAGGATGCGCACGTAGGAGTCTTTGATGTTTTTACTTTGATGTTTGCTGTTGTTTAAGATAGAGCGTGAGAAGAGGCCGAGGAGCTCAGAAGCATAGCTTTTAGGAGGAGGATGGATTGTGTCATGTGTTCCACTCTGCTTGGCTTTGTGAAATACGTTATGGAGGGTATTAATGCGCTCTGGGTGAGCATCCCTTTACATTTGCCATCTGTGCCATAGATGAATGCCACCTGTGCAGAGTATATCTCCTGTAGCTCTAGGGGTGGTATGGAGGGTGTTGGGGGGGATTGGATGACATTTACTCGGGGGTGGGAATCTTTTGCGTGATTGGGCTTAGGTCAAACGAGGTCAACTTTTGTGATCAAAAATTCACAGCCTACAGTCCCAATAATGTCTGATTGTGGGTTCGTGGAGTTGATATCAAAGAGGACCTTGTTGTGGAGTTCTGTGTCTAGCTTTTGATTCCATGCTACCTGTTTTGTCAAATCTTTGTCTTTTAAGGTTGTCTAGTTCAAGGTCAGCAGCAGGTATGGAGAGGTCCGGCTCATCCTTGCGGGTCAAATTTAAGGATGTGCTGGAGAAAAGTGGGCCATGTTTCTTTAGTGTCTTCTGGCTCCCAGCTTGGCTCCCAGGTATTGCACACAAGTTCTTTACTGAAAGAGTTGGACTCTTCTGAGTTTATCGTCTTCATTGAGATGAGCACAGGCAGGGCAATCCCAACATTCATTGTTGTCAATACTACTTCTTTGCTCATCAGTATAGCATCCAAGCTATTTCATGCACGTTCAGTGATAGGTTTGATGGCAGACATCGCAAAAATATACATATCGGGACAGGGGGATTCATAGTTTAGGGGCTCCTTGCCCCCAGGGTAGTTGCATATTTCACAGCAGGCACATTTTATGTCTGCACGGGCAGCAGGGTTGATGCTTGCAGGTGTAAAGCCCTTGTAGGGGGATATAGAGATGCAACCTGACCTTACTTTCTGGTGAGGGAGACTCACGGCTCTTTAAGCCGGTGTGTCTCCTTTTTACTTTTCCTTTCAGATGGCTCCTTGCTTGCTTGCCATTCACCATGTACAGTCTTCTCATATGTTCTCCTACATGAATCAAAACAACAACAAGCTTTATCCTTTTTATTTTACATGAACTTCTTCTCTTCTATGAACAGGCTAGCAGTCAGTCGTTTTGACCGGAGGCCTTCTTTTTCACTTCCGAACACGGCTTCTTTTCAGACTGGTCTGGTTACAGGCCTCTGTGTTTCCGCTCAGCTGCCCTTGTAGGCGCATATTGCGATGTAACCTTTCCTTACCTTACCTTCTTTTTGTAACCCTGTCTCCTTTTCCTGAGTTGATGCAGGGAGTATTCTTGCTGCTTGCGTTGCTTTCCTTTTTGAGAAGGATCCTGTAGTTGCTGTCATCCAGGCTAGCTATTGTGCTATGGAGGAGTGAACACGTCTTTTCTTCCGAATGCTAAACACCATCATGGTGAACATGGAGCTTTGCAAGGCCAACTTGGCCGCCATTTAAAACACGAAATGATTTGCTTTCCTTTTTTAAGTCCATGTTTTATGAGTTGAGCACTTTTTTGGTTACAGGCCTCAGTGTTTCCGCTCAGCTGTCCTTGTAGGTGGACTCCACTCGGACATAGCGATGTAAGCTTAGCTTATGGCTCTCTTGTCCCAATGTGTCTCCCTATTCATAATTGATGCAGGGAGAGTTCCTACGCACACAGTTTTTCTTTCCTTTTCTTACCGTTTAAATTTTGAAATCATGGATATTTCTGTTTGGGAGGCTCCATTCCAGCAAGTCAGACTGCATGGCTGAAGGTCAAAGGTCCCACGGTAACCTTGCCACCATACTTTGCAGCAGCAATTACAGCAAATCCGGCCCCCTTCTTGGTGTATGCTCCGGCACCGTCAAGCTACAACTACAAATTTGCATTGAGTGTAAAAAGAATGACTTGGTTCACTCCCTGGAGACCGCAGCTGCTGCCTATCCAAGTCCTCAACTTACCTCAGTCAGCACGCCTGTGCTTCTGGCGTGGGTAGGAATTGCTTACATGAAAAGAATTGCCACACTTTGTGCTCTTAGTCAAACCTTAGAAGTTCTTCACAGCCCGCCTCACGACGAAACAAGTTTCAAAGATCTGCAGATGAAGTCACCCTTCATACCAACCATTTTCAGGGTCTAGGTGACATCACACACAGTCACACACACAAACACATATATCAATTTTGATGTTAAATTCAAATGAATGGCAAGTTTTCTTGCGCCCTGTGGTATTATAACTGGTAATTGGGATCAATTGGGAAGACGTGTCCAACTGAGAGCCTAGAAATGCCCCAGCGCTCCATGCTACCTAACATAAGGATAAATGCTGCAAATGCTCCCAAAAGTAGTTTTATTCCTGCATTTCAATTGTAACTTCATGACTATAGTAAGCACCAAACTAAGGGCTCATCCTGCTACAAACCGCATTTGAGAACAGATGGAGACACCAGGCACAGGATACTGCACACATCCGCCACACCACTCTAGGCATCCTGCTACAGACCGCATTTGAGAACAGATGGAGACGTTAGGCAGGGTACTGCACATATCTGCCACGCTACTCAAGAGAAAAATTGCACACCATCAATCAAGTATGCAGCCATAAAATGCTAGTCTCCCCCCGCATCAACTCGCCCAATAAACACGCGGCTGCATCCATGGAAACAAACGATTGCCCCTTGCACACAACCTTGGCTGCATGGTTGCCTATACAGGGCCAAAAAAATGGAAGTTACTCCACGGTCCAACACAACCTTGGTTGCACGGTTGCCTACATAGGGCCAAAAAAATGGAAGATACTCCACGGTCCAACACTGCACAACCTTGGCTGCATGCATGGGTGCTAACACGGAACCAACAGTAAAACTTCCTCCACGATGCAACATCACACGACACAGCTGCTAGTTTCATTCTACCAAGCCCGTTCTTTACCACGCCAGGCTCGCAACACTGACAGCCGGTAGCTCCTGCGCACCAGCTGCCAAGCCATCCCACACTTGTTGCTGCTTGGCAGCATAGCCAGCCATGGTCCGCCTGATCAGGGTGAGCTCATCATACAGCTGCTGGGCCTCCTCTGCAGCGCACATGGGCAAGTGTAAATTAATCGGGTCAACAGGCGCTGGACCTGTAAACTGGCAGGTGTTTACAACACAGCGACTCGTCCCACTGTGGCTGTGCCATAATACTGTGCCTGTGACACAACATCTTGCCACGCTGTGGCCGTGCTGTGCTAATGTGCCTGTATGGAGACTGTGTGTGTGTGTGTGTGTGTGTGTGTGTGTGTGTGTGTGTGTGTGTGTGTGTGTGTGTGTGTGTGCAAGAGAGAGAGAGAGAGAGAGAGAGAGAGAGAGAGAGAGAGAGAGAGAGAGAGTTGTGAGGGCATTGCACTGTGGCTGTGCTGTGCTACTGTGCCTGTGTCGACAGAGAGTTTGTGCATGTGAGTGCGTGGTATGTGCCACGCTGGTCACAAGATGCGCGCTAAATGCGACTTTTTTTGAAGGAAGTCAGCCTTATCTGCTATGCTGTTTCCCTCCTCAAACACGACACGAAACACAGCCTTAGAAGCCCAAGAAGGGCCTGGCACACAACAGCTGCACACAAGCAGGGCTTTGCACTCATCAATGACAAGCTGCAGGCAGTGCTACAAACAATCAGTGCTCTGAGGAGGGCCTGTCACACATCAGCTGCACACAAGCAGGGCTTTGCACTTATCAATCACATGCAACAGGCATTGTTACAAACAAGCAGTGATAAACACAACAAGCAGTACTGCACACAACAAGCAGCGCTGCACGCAAACCCGACCAGACAATCATCGATAACAAGCAACAAGCAGTGCTGCATGCTCGCCTGACCTGCGCACAACAAGCTGGTGCTGTACCCCACGAACAGCACTGCACATAATAAACAGTGCTGCACATGACGATCAGGGCTGCATGCACGCCCAACCTGCGCTCAAGGTGCTCCTGCAGGTCTTGCTCCAACATAACTAGCACTGCTGCACACAACAAGCAGTGCTGCACGCATGCCTGACCTGCGCTCAAGGTGTTCCCGCAGTTCTTGCTCCAACATAACTAGCACTGCTGCACACAACAAGCAGTGCTGCACGCATGCCTGACCTGCGCTCAAGGTGTTCCCGCAGTTCTTGCTCCAGAACTCCTGAGGGCTGAGGGCTTTGCTTCCGCGCTTGAGGCGGACCCTCTGCTGCTGTTGGTACTGCTGTTGCTGCTGCTCCTGCTGCTGGTGGTGGTGGTGCTGCTGGTCGTGGTGGTGGTGGTGCTGCCGCTGCGGGTGCCCAGCTTGACTGCGCGGGTGTGGTTGGTTCCGACTCTTGTCGTGCTGCTGTTGCTGCTGTTGCTGCTGCTGCTGCTGGTGCCCGTCCGTTGGGGCCCAGGCGTGCTCCTGCCTTGCCAGGCCGCAATCCTGACTGTCCTGCACAGGCGACCCCCTACCATCGTCAGCCCCTTGCCTGCCAGAGCCCTGCACGGCACGTGGGCAGCCCTTTACACCACTACCACCACCACCACCATCACCACCATCACCACCATTGCTGCCGCTTGTAGCCTCTGAAGATGCGCGCGTCAACGCTGCCGGAGACAGTGGCGATGGCAGCACTGGTACAGAGGATGAGGGCAGCGAGGGCAGGGCGGCGCTGCTTTCGGGGCTGCTGCCGGTGCTGGTGCCCCCACACTGCCGCGCCACGGTGGGGGAGGGGCAGGGACTGTAGGCTGACCCGCCAATGCTGCTGCTGGCCGCGCACTGCCGCCGCACGGAGGGGCAAGAACTGGAGGCAGACCTGCCGGTACTGCTGCTGCACCGCCGCTGCGCGGTGGGGTAGGAGCAGGGACTGGAGGCTGATGCCAGGGCGGCTATGCCTGCTGCCAGGGCCTGCGCCTTGCCTGTACGGGTGGGTAAAGAGGGTCCAACGTGTCACCAAAGGGGGCCAGAACAGCAGGGGGGGTCAACTGGCCTCTAATACCGGACGTGCTCTTCCTTGCGATTCTTTCTCAAACCTAACCATGCCAACCACTATTATTCCGTACCGTACAGAATCTGTACCACTGCGCCTAGACATCCTTTCTTGCCCTGCAAGTTGACTGCGTGCACATAAAACTAAGTTGAGCATGCGCGGTTGTGCGTGGTCGTGGAAATCCAGTAATTTGGGACGGCTCAAAGTATGAGTGGAGAAGAGCACCCCACTCAGACCTTCCCCTGAGCAGCTCCCCTTGCACCAGCCTCTCTGCGGAACTCCCCTCCACAGCACTCCCCCTTGCACCAGCCTCTCTGCAGCACTCCCTCCACAGCACCCCCCCTTGCACCAGCCTCTCTGCAGCGCTCCCCTTCAC